>CM056051.1:459101405-459392173 GCA_029574335.1 Rana kukunoris | reverse complement strand
GGTGCCCAGGTGTGCCCTCTCATTAAGACAGCCCTGGATAGAATGGTGAGGAGGCAAAATCCCTGACAGGTTTTTTTTTTCATTAGGCTCTGTTCACACATTTGGAATCGCGTGTGGAAACGCTGCGATTTCAAAATTAGCTGTTAAAATGTCAAATCGCACATCAGTTTTTTCAGGTGACATTCATCTCAATAGCATCTAAAAATGTGGTGCAATTCTGTCGCGATTGTCACACTGCAAATCAGACAAACCAGATCACAAATCAAATTGCGCGAGGCATATCGCCCAAAAGAAGTTCCAGAGCTTTTTTTGGTAGACACGCCTCTTGCACACTTGCAACGTAATTTGTCACGTGACAGTTACTGAAGAATTGCACAGCATTTTTAGGTGCCATTGAAATGAATGGGACCTGTACAAGCGGATGTGCAATTGGACATTTTAACAGCCTATTTTAAAATCGTGCATAGAAACATGGTGATTGCACCCGTGATGATTCAAAACGCATATGTGTGAATGTAGCCTTAAAGTGGTTGTACACCCTGTATATATATGTATACAGTATATATACATTAATACTAGGGTCGTACTAGTATCGGTATCGGGACCGATACCAAGCATTTCCCCGAGTACATTTGCTCCGATACTTTACCGATACCTGACTCTCCCTCCATGCTCCTGTGTCCCCCCTGCATGCCGCTGCTGTTCTGCTTTCTCCCTCTGTGCCACTGCCTTCCTATGTTCTCCCCCTCCGTGCCGCTGCCGTTCTGTTCCCCCCCTCCGTGCTGCTGCCGTCCTCTGTTCTCCCCCTCCGTGCCGCTGCTATCCTCTCTTCTCCCCCTCCGTGCCGCTGCCGTCCTCTGTTCTCCCCCTCCATGCTGCTTCCGTCCTCTGTTCTCCCCCTCAATGCCGCTGCTTTCCCCCTCTGTGATCTGTGCCCCCCCCCTCCGTGCCACTGCTTCCCCTTTCCGTGATGTGTGTCCCCCCTCCATGCTGCTGCTTCTCCCCTCCATGATCTGTGTTCCCTCTCCGTGCCACTGCTTCCCCTCTCTGTGATGTGTGTCCCCCTCCGTGCTGCTGCCTCTCCCCTCCATGATCTGTGTCCCCTCTCCGTGCCGCTGCTTCTCCCCTCCGTAATCTGTGACCCCTCTCTGTGCCGCTGCTTCTCCCCTCCATAATCTGTGTCACCCCTCCATGCCGCGCTGCTTGCCCCCTCCGTGATCTGCTCCCCCCCCCCCGGTGTCATCCTCCGCCCCCTCTGTCAGGATGGGGAGTGGCGGTAGGAGCCGCTAAACCCGGCTCCTAGCTTTTCTGAATGAACAGAGTCAGTGACACTGACTCTGTCCATTCACATAACTGAGCATTGTAAACTGTGTTTACGATGCTTCAGTTTATGAATGGAAAGGAGCCTCTGTCTCCTGTTTATTCATTTCCAGTGCAGCTGAAAAGAGAGACTGGGGAATCTGTGTCCTTAGTCCTTTTCCCTGTCTCCCCTCCATGATCTGTGCCCCCCCCTCTGTGCCGCTGCTTCTCCCCTCCATGATCTGTGTCCCCTCTCCGTGCCGCTGCTTCTCCCCTCCGTAATGTGTGTCCCCCGTCCGTGCCGCTGCTTCTCCCCTCTGTGATCTGTGTCCCCCCTCCATGCCGCTGCTTGCCCCCTCCGTGATCTGCTTCCCCCCTCTGTGTCGTCCTCCGCCCCCTCTGTCAGGATGGGGAGCGGTCCTACCTTTTCTGAATGAACAGAGTTAGTGACACTGACTCTGTCCATTCACATAACTGAGCATTGTAAACTGTGTTTACGATGCTTCAGTTTATGAATGGATAGGAGCCTCTGTCTTCTGTTTATTCATTTCCAGTGCAGCTGAAAAAGAGACTGGGGAGTCTGTGTCCCTAGTCCTTTTCCCTGTCTCAAAGGTGAGATATCAGAGGTCTGTTATGACCCCTGATATCTCACCAAAGCCCCCCAACAGGGCCAAGAAAATAAATGGCAATGATTAATAAAAACAAATTAATTGTAAAAAATAATATATATCAAAATAAAAAAATGCAAAAAAATATATGTACTACAACGCTAATAAATAAGTAACTAATATGACATCACAAAAATAACCAAATAATACTGCAGCATACAGTATGTGTGGTGAACCAAACCAAAAGTGATAAACAAAAAAATATGTATAATATGCGATAGATATTAACTAATGTGATGCAAAACCATACACCAATGATAAATGATAATAATCAGTAGGAAGTTCCAACAAACGAAAAAAAAAAAAAAAACTTCTTAGTGCAATCCTCCACCCAGGGCCGGATTTCAGACAAGGCCAACAAAGGAGAGGACACTTTCACCACTTTCACTTTCATTTTGTTTTGGGAGTTCCCCCCTGTCATGTCAATGCAATTTTCAGCAGCAGCACCCTCCTGCTTCTCAGTGTCCTGCCGAAAAATATAATAATTTCCCCCCTGTACTGCACAAGCGGGGGCGGCATTGAAGGACCCGGCCTTGGGGCGGCAAATGGATTAAATCCGGGGCTGCCTCCACCACTCCTCCGTGCATGGGAAAAAACAGAGTACTGATGTAATTATCTTGAATGATGACAGGTGGACTCAGCCTCACAGGTTACTAGTAGCTGTTTCACTGACACAGTGTATAGCCATCCACAGTAAATTTAAACATGAAAGACAAAGATGAAAAAAGACTTCATTGCACAATCATAAAGAAAAAATGGGATTCACACAATAAGCCTCAATCTGAAGGCGCACTCACAAATCCTCTGGGCATGTTAGACCATCAAAAAACAGACATCCTGCTCGCCGCTCAGATTTAGATGTTTTTCCTCCTCATGCGGATCCAGCGTCCGTCGCTGGATCCGCATGAGGATCCACAGCCACCCCCCCCACAAAAAGCATTGTAAAAATAAATAAAAAAATAGTGAAATATTTAAATTGTAAAATAAAAAAAAGTACTGACACATGACATTAAAAAAAAAGTATCGGTATCGGCGAGTACTTGAAAAAAGTATCGGTTACTTGTACTCTGATCCAAAAAGTGGTATGGGAAAACCCTAATTAATACTGTGCCATTAGTTTATATGGTGGGTTAAGCGGTGGGTTTACATCACTGTAAGGATTGTTTACCCTCCCTATGGGGTTGATTTACTAAAGGCAACTCTACTGTAAACCACAAGTGCACTGCAAATGCATTTGGAAGTTTAGTCACTGTAGATCTTAGGGGGAGATCTGAAATAAGCAGAAGCTCTGCTGATTTCTATCATCCAATCATGTGCAAGCAAAAAAATATATATATATTTTTTTTTCCTAGCATGTCTCCCTCAGTTTTACAGTGACTGCACTTCCAAGTGTGCTTCCAAGTGCACTTGTAGTGCACAGTGGATTTCCCCTGAAGAAGAGCTACAGTTTTTGATCGAAATGCATCCCCTGGATATTGTATGAGAATTTGTTTTAAACCGATGATCAATAATATTGACAAATGAATGAATGAATGAATGAAAAACTTATATAGCGCGGCACATGCGAACTGAATCGCCTCTGGGCGCTTGTTGTTCCTGTCTCCTTTGATATCAAAAGAGATGAGTCTTGATCTTTCTCCTGAAGGCTAAGTGATTCGCCTCCAACCGAATGCTGGTTGGTAAAGCGTTCCATAGTCTGGGGCCTTGGACGGCGAATCTTCTTTCTCCTTTGGACTTGTAGTTGGCTTTTGGGATCTGTAGTAGGTTCTGATTGGTGGATCGCAGGATGCGATTGGGATTGTGAGCTTTTATTTTATCGCATAGATATTGGGGGGCATTCCCATGGACACATCTATGCGTTAGACAGAGAGCTTTAAAAGCAATCCTGTCTTTGACTGGTAACCAGTGAAGGGATCTCAGTGAAGGTGAGATGGATTCCCAGGGTTTTTTTTCCAGTCACAAGTCTGGCGGCCGTATTTTGAACGACTTGCAGACGAGCGATTTGGTATTTGGGGAGTCCGAGGTAAAGGGCATTTGCATAATCCAATCTGGAGTTCACAATTGCTCTCACCACGACCGCTAAATCTTCTTTGGGGATGAAAGGGGTAAGTCTACGTAGTAGGCGCAGCAGATGGTGAAATCCGCTGACTACTGACCCTATTTGTGCGTCCATTGTCATATAGGAGTCAAAGATGACCCCGAGACTTTTGACTTTGGCGCTAGGGGTGATGATTTTGCCCAGAATGGGCGGGGGTGTCCAGGTTGTTGCAGGTTGATTCCTTTGTTTGGCGTGAAACAGAAGAAGTTCTGTTTTCGCTCCGTTGAGTTTAAGATAACTCTTTGTCATCCAGTCCTCTATCAAAGAGAGGCATGTCTCTAGATTGAGGCGGTGATCCTTTTTATTGCAAATGCGGAAATACAGTTGCGTGTCGTCTGCGTATGAGTGGTAGAGCAGTTTTTGGCTGCTGATAATCTCAAAAAGAGGACGAAGATATATGTTAAACAACACTGGTGACAGAGGCGATCCTTGAGGGACTCCGCATGTTACTGTGCGTTTCTCAGATGTGAAAGGTCCTAACTTCACTGTTTGCGATCGGTTTTCCAGAAAAGAGGAGAACCAAGATAAATCGCTCTCTGCGACTCTAGCTACTTTAGCAAGCAGCCGCGTGAGTAACAGTTTGTGGTCTACAGTGTCGAAAGCTGCACTTAGGTCTAACAGAACTAGAAGACAGGATTCTCCTTCGTCTGCGGCCTCGAGAGCATCGTCCCATACTTTGAGCAGCGCGGTTTCAGTCCCGTGTCCAGGACGGAAGCCTGATTGCAATGGGTCGAGTAGTTTGTGGGTATCTAGATGCTGTTGCAGCTGTTGTACCACTACTTTCTCCATTACTTTTGAAAGTACATTGAGGCTTGTTATGGGACGGCGGTGGAGTGGGTCCTTGGGGTCAAGGGAGGGTTTCTTGAGGATGGGTTGGATTATACCCTCTTTCAACTGTGAGGGCACTATGCCCTCCAAGAAAGACTGGTTGATAAGCTGCGTGATGGGAGGAGCCAGGATATAGTCGCATTCCTTCAGCAGTTTAGTGGGGATAATGTTATTTGGTGACGTGCTATTGCGCAAAGCCCCAATGACATTCTTAGTGGTCTCAATGGAGATGGGTTCCAGGGTGAACTTACCTGATATAGGAGAATTACTATGGGTGTTGTGTGAGAGGCTGCAGGGGGGGTGAGGAGGGGTTTTTTTTTTGCTGAATGCTTTCTCGGATTGCCTCGATTTTATTAATGAAGCAATCCGATAGTTCATTGCAAAATTCTTGTGTGTCTGTATTGGGGGCTTCAATACATCCTGGTTTCATGGTCTGAGTGACCATCTTGAAGAGTTCGCGGGGGCGGTTTATGGCGCTGTTGATAGCCTCCGAAAAATAATTCTTCTTGGCTTGGAAAATTCCTTTGTGGTATTTTCTTGTCGCTGCCTTGTAGATGGACAGGTTTAGTTCTGAAGAACATCTTTTCCAGGCAGATTCTGCCCTTCTGCGTTCTTGCTTCAGTAACGACAGCTGGTTGTTAAACCAGCTGCGGTTGTTTTTCCGGATGCGGGTTTTGCGTTTCGGCGCTACCAAGTCGGCTGACTGTAGCATGGCCGAATTTATGGCATCCAGTGTTTCAACGGCCGTTTGATGCGGCTGAATTGTTTCTATTTTTCCCTTAAAGTGGTTTTGAAGAGTTCCGAGTGGAGCTTCTTCTGACATCTAGTCCAGTGTGTTGTCACTGGATTTGATGTTTTTGTTGCGGGGGGAATTGTGGAAATAATGAATTTAATTGCATGGTGGTCTGTCCATGGCAACTTTTCATTTTCCAAAATTTTTATTTCCAGAGCTTGCCTGAAAATAAGATCAAGTGTGTGACCTGAAGCATGTGTGGATCCATATACTAGTTGCTGCGCCCCTAAATCTACCAGGTGGTTGATACAGGCGTCGGCAATGGGGTCTTGTGCGGAATTGGCCCAGAGGTTGAAATCCCCGAGCAGCAAAAAATGTTTGCTGTTGAGGGTGTAAGTGGAGAAGAAATCCGTCCATGATGATAGCAGCTGCGATTTTGGGCCGGGCGGCCTATAGCAGAGCAGAATATGGATGGTCTCTTTTGAATTTGTTTGCAGTTGTAGCGTAAGGGTTTCCATGAATGGAAGAGGATTTTGAAGGATTGGTTTGGTGATTGTAAGCTGAGTTTTGCAAATCACCGCCAGGCCTCCTCCTCTTTGCCCTATTCTGTTTTCCGTTATGATACGGTAGTTTTCTGGCACCAGTTCTCCTAGAATGGTGTTACAGTCGGCTGCGAGCCAGCTCTCTGTAATGAAGAGACAGTCTAGATCGTGTTGTAGAATGAAATCATGGATTTCAAGTCGGTGTTTGACTGCCGATCTTGTGTTGATCAGAGCACATGAAATGCGCTTAGGTTGGGGTAAACGGCTAAAACTTTTGACTGTCGATCGTCGATCGATCCTCAAAAGTTGCTCAATTCTTAGGGTCTTTTTGGTGATGGCTGGTAGTATGGCGGTAAAACGCCTCAGATCCCAAATGGTTTCTGCAGAGTACCGCAGATTAGCCATGGTAGCCATTCACCGGGGGAAAAAGTCGTTTTTTATGGTGGCGATGAAGAGAGGATTCGGTGAATCCTCCCGGCTTGGTCCAGAGGAAGGCAAAAAAAAACCTAACCGTTGCTATGCCAATTTGCTTGGGTAGGGGAAAAAAATTCCTTCCTGATCCCTGAGAGGCGATCGGGCAAAACCCCTGGATCAAGTGCTATTGAGTTGTACACAAGGGGGGGGGGGTGTGGGGGGGGGGGAGAGAGAGCTGACACTGCTGCTGGGGTGTACCAAGATGGCCGCCAGCCAGGAGCAGGACCTGGGACCCAGGCTGGTGTGTGGCCAGCTGGGTGAGTTGGTGAGCCGGGGGTGGGGGGACAAGTTGTTAAGCTAGGGGTGGATGAGTCCTACAGGGGCTGGGGGTGAACTCTTGGGCGGTTATAGGTGATATTACTGGCGAGAGAGCGGGGCGCCGCTAGGCCGCGGATGAAGCCGCGGCCTTTCCTGAGATGCGGCGGCCGCGAATCAGCAGTGGCTGGCGCGGTTCCGGGGAAAAAACGGGGAAATACCGGGGGATAGAGGCGGGGAGATGCCGGGGGAGGGTTGCTTGACTGGTGGGTGGTAAGGGTAGGTGAGAAAGGCCCCAGCAATCTGGTGGCTTGTCCTGAAAAGGACGGCCGTCAGTCGGTTCCAGGGGAGGTAGAACAGAAAAAAATATAGTGCCTACCTGGGGAGGATGTCTGGAGAAGGGAGAAGGGGGGCTCAGGAGGAGAGAAAAAGATTCGCTTAAGGGGTGAAACTTCAGAGTCAAGGCTTGGCCAGAGCTGGAGCACGGCTGCAGGGCTGGGAGGGACACTGCCTATCTGCCTCCTACGCCTGCCTGGAGCTATGGCCCACACGCTCCTACTCCTAGGAGACGTGCGCCGCAGTGAACTCCTGATGCTAATCCGTCTGCCTCACTGCTGCCACCTAGCGTGTCTGCCTGATCGTTGTCCAGGTCTCGTCTTCCAGCACCTTGATGTACTGTATATTGTATGGTGAATATATATTATACTGGAACAACATATTTTAGGATATATCATGTTAATTACTTTTAGTCATGTACAAATAAAATTATATTATTTTAAAGATATTACATTTTTTGTTGCTGCCTCAAAGTCCCAATGGATATTGGTAGTATAAAAAAATAAAAATAAATACTGGGAGCTTGACAGATTACATGTTTGAGGGTACCTCCATCAATAATGGTAGTGTGTGTATACAGAAAACAGATCTACCGCACAGAAATAAAATATACCTGCACACCCATGACTTATCTCCTGAAAATTGCATCAGTATAGAGCTCTCAAGCAAAAATCCCTCCTCCCTCACAAATAGTCCCATGTCCCCCCAAAAAAAAATACCCCCCCCCCCCCACAGACACCCCACTCACACAAATAATATGGCCAATCTTTACCATCCCCTATTTCCCCTCAGTGCATATGTGGGGCCGCTAAAGTCCCACTTAAAAATGTGTAACCAGAGCTGGAACCAAAAGACTGTGACACCCCCGCTAGATGATGATGATGATTGGTAGTATGCTTTGTTAAATGGGAACAAATGCACTGGTAACATACAAGAGGGGAATTCTAGGCAAGGTAGCAGGCTCATCCCCAGTTTTGTGTACTGTTTTTTTTAGGCATGGCTCCAGCAGACACCAATTGCCTACACGTTCACCCTCCCTAAAAAGCAAAGTGACAGGCGATTACATTATATGCGGATGTTACAGCAAAGTCACACGCACCCTCTACTTGTCACTGGCCTCCTCCTGATCCCCCATTTCTACTTCTTCCTCCGGCCTCTACTCCTCCTCCCCTTCCTCCTTCACCTTTTCTTTCTGATTATTGCAAAAAGAGAGATTCTAGGAAGTTTTTCACCACACCACGGGCTCATCATCTAAGGCACCTGTCCAATTTTGGCTTCTTTTAAAAAGGGGCAAAAATTATGCAGTCTTATGAAGGGAAATCATGAAGAAATAAGTCCTTTTGATCCAAAGTTGGTGGGCAAGCTTGCTGATCATTCAGGAGTCTTCCTCCACACCTACCTTCTCTTACATTTTGGTCATAATTGCATGTCTGAGTCACACTTCAGGTTCATCACCCTTAACATGCAAGCAGCAAGTTCAAATTTGACAAATTACCTTTTTACAGTAGCAGAACATAACTTCTACATATTCAGCAGTAGTTTGTCCACATTTGGTGGAGAAAAGAATCACAGTCCCTAATTACCTATTATCAAAGCTTGTGTTTCTCTCCATGACTGCCTGTATGGATGACAATTTTGATGGAGAATCAGGGTGTTTAAGTTCCACTTCATGTTGGTGGAGATTAAGCATGCCCTTGTCCCATTCAACAATACAAATCCCAGATGCAGAACTATCTATCAGCAGGCCCAAACAATGTTATTGGGAGATGGGGTTGGACATGGTTATGTTTATGCAAAAAATGACATGGAGAAAACTGCCATTCGCATTGGTTTGGTGGCACTAGATGGTGCCAAACTACACTGATACTCACATGTCTGTTGTCAGATAGTTCTTGCTGATATTATATTTTTTTATCTATTTACGGGTTCATTTTAAATGAAGTCCCACATACTTAATACATATTTTATCAATTTCCATGTACTCCCTTTTTCTTTCAGCAAAGATTCAAAATATCAGGACAATTAACTGAAAACAATGGAAAATAGGACTTCTGAGGAATATAATATCTTTGGCTCTGTTGCATCACATTATCCCAAAATTCATTACACACTGGGACAAAAAATGTCACATTAGTACTTACAACTGTAAAATTAAGATTAAAAAAAGAAAAGGGAGAAAAATAAAGTAATACACTGAACGCTGCTGTGTGATGGTGACAAAAAAATTGAAGCCCGGGCGCTTTTCTCCAGAGAGCAGAGATATGTGATGTGTTTTAATTATCTAAAGTAATAATGAAGCTGATTTAGCACAGTATATTAAACCCATCTGGCATGTAGACTGCTAGAATTCATCCGTGACTAGATGTTCAAAGTTATATTTTATCGCTTGTAATTTTCTTCTCCAACTTCTTGAAGAAGTTTGACCTCAAACCTGATGCAAATAAGGAAAAATATGAAGAACTTCTATTGTTTTGTGGCAGTCATTCGAGACGCTGGAAATGACAGCCGATTGACAATAAAACAAATGGTAAAAGATGCTTTCCTAGCTTCTAAAATAATTAGACTTTTTAAAAGTGGATTTATTATTTTTATTTTTTTTCTATCAGTGTACAATATACGAAGAAACTTTTAAGCTTTATCAAATCTTTTTACCATTTTTTAATGCAAACCTTTACATTTAAAGTAATTTTGCAAAGCAGCAATAACAATGACAAACAGGTATTTGCAGCACACAATCTAACTTCTAAAGGGACCCCTTAGGTCCTTTTCACATTAGTGTTAATCCTTACCACTCTCTGAAAAGCGATCTGCAGTGGATCTGTTTTCAGAGCGTAGTATAGCAGCGACTGACAGGCATTCAGGAGATGCTACTGAACCCGCTTTTTTTTTATTTTGGTTTACTCTTGTAACATTACCCCCAGTGGAGCTGCTGGATTTTTGGGTGGCGTGTTACCTCGTGGCTCCTCCGAAATTCCTAGGGGTGAATGATGCGTATTGCATGTAGTAGAAGTAAAGGAATGTCCAGACAGGTGCTCTTTGCTGTGCTCTTTATTACCCAGCCGGGTAAAAACTGTAAACTTGTGGTGAGGAAAGTAAAGCTGAAGAAGATAGGAGAATAGCAGATTCAGGCATAATGATAGGAAACAGTCCTGCTCCCAAATGTAACACTTCTTATCACCACTCTTGCCGGAATGGGTTTAGTGTACCCGGACAGGCCTCTCTCACTGACCTGGCAGCCGGAGTATCCCTCGGACCATTGTAGGATAAATTCTCCTAGGTGAACTTGAACTTGGGAGAAAGTCTCTGCCACAGACCCCTCTCAATGCCACAGGTCCCCTCTGGGTTGAATTCTTGGAGATATGCCTCCTTAAATGAGTTACGTCTGGATCGCCTTCAACTTGTCGCCCAGGTATCGACCAACAGATGATAAATCCCTCAGTGTCCGGCTACCTCCATCCCCGGTGGTTTGTCCAGGCCCTTTTGGACCTCCAGCCTCTCAATGGCACTCCTCAGACTGACTCCCCACGAACAGCAGTACAATTTGGGATCTTCAAAGTGGGAACCCAGTCACTCACTGGGCCCCCGTCACTGTTCAGATGCTCTGGGCCAGCAGGGCCCCGAAACCAGGAACACTGCGTGGCACACACACCCCCCGGCCAGGTAGGCCATAACGCCGGGGCGCCATGATGTGGCCACCCTAAAGGTGGGTGCGAAACTGTACGAAGAAGAACCCAGAACCAATGGTGTCTGCCTCATAAATTCCCCTCCCCAGCATGCACAGCGAGGACAAACCCTCATGATTGGCTGCTGGGAAAGAGCACCCAAACCTTGACTCCACTGCTGCCACCTGCAGCACCGGGGCTGGAAGAACACCCCAGCACAGCAAAATGGGCTCACAGCACAGCCAAGCTGAGACAGAGACCGCATTTTGCTACTAACAATCTAGATCAGAGTTTAACTACACTCTGATCTACCCTTAAATTTAACTAGCACCAGTAATGTAAACTACATAGGTGCTACACTCTGTTTTTTAAATTGCCGAATAGACCACGTCGCAACTGCAAGACAAGTGTTAGCAGAGTGGCTTCATTGAACTATGCGGCGAACAACCAAATTTGTTGGACTCTCAAAAGAATGCTCGCCAGCCGAGAGCCCCACAATACACTGTATGCTGCATAGTGCATTCTAGGATCCTAATTTGATGAAGCAATGCACTTGACCACTGGTCAGGTGTAGGCTTTGTCCAATCAGGGCACAGAGCACAGTCAGAGCCATGATTGGACAAAGTCCTCATCATTTTGTCCAATCATGTCTCAGTGCCCACACTATAAAAGGTTCCTTCTCACAGAAACATTTTGAAGTGTGTTGTTGCAGTGCAGATAGATAGAACAGGGCACTTTTTGCTACTAGTGAGTTAGTGTGCTATTGTGACTCTAAATGTAGAGTGTCAGTGTAGTGTTTGTGCAGTCTGAGTATAGTGTCAGTGTAGTGTGTTAGTGACTCTGAATGTAGTATGTTAGTGCAGTAGTGTGAGGCCTCGTACACACAAGGGAATTTATCTGCTGAAAATGGTCCGACGGACCATTTCAGCCGATAAATCCGCTCGTCTGTAGGGGCCGGCGGACAGTTTTGGACGGATTTCTCCAGCGGAAAAGTTTCAAAGCATGCTTTGAAACTTTTCCGCCGGAGAGCTGCCCGTCGGGTATGTCCGCTGGTTAGTACGCCTAACCTGCGGACATATCTGCCCGCACATGCGTCGGATCCTGTGAATGGATCCGACGCATGCGCGCGGAAGTGTTTTACTTCCTGGTGCCCGTGACGTGGCAGCGTCAACGTCACCGCCGCGTCACCGCGCTGTCCGCCGGCGGGGAATTTGATCCGATGGTGTGTACAGCCATCGGATCAAACAGCCGGCGGACATATCCGATGGAAACGGTCTGTCGGACCGTTTCCATCGGATAAATCCCATCGTGTGTACAAGGCCTGAGTGTAGTGTGTCTGTGTAGTGTCAGCATAGTGTGTGAGTATAGTGTGAGTATAGTGTAGTGTCAGTGTAATGTTAGTGTAGTACAGCGTTTAACACAACATTACATACTGTAACATTTAGTAATGTATACAGTGCTGCATACCCCTTTTTTTTCTTTTGGTTGCTACATTTGTATAATTTGTTTCCAGTGCCTGCCCCCTTTTTAAAATGTTCAGTTTTCCTGACTGTGTTGCTGTTCTTAGGTGTTTATTTTTATTTATTTTTATAGTTTTTACATTTCTGCTGGTGAAGTTCTCAATTTAAAGTGCACCAAACCCCGCTTTTTGTTGAATAAAGTGCATCCAATTACACATTTCCTAGTATCTATTAAATTTGAGCAATAAGACCCCCCCCCTCATCATGTCTGGGAGGTCAACAAATAAAGGCAGACTTTCCCATGTCACTATGAGGGGGCCAAAAGTGTCTGTGTCCACAAGCAAAGGTGGACGTGGTCCGTCTTCAAGAAGGGCATGTTTTTCTCAGTATAGTGTTGTCCATCCCATCCAGCCACAGCATGCAGGGGAGGTGGTGGACTGACTTCCTAAACAAACCTCATCCTCATCATCCTCTATCACCCAGGCTGAGACTAGTGCACAGTCCACCGCAACTGCCAGAGCAGCTTATTCTGCCTCCTTGTCCACAGCTCTTCCTGCCATAGCCCCAGCATCATGTGTTTATGAGTCAGCAGAATAATTTGAATACATTGTCAACCACTTGCTTTTTGAGGATGCACAGCTTATGCTTTATTCTGATGTTGGTTCTGGGGTTGAGAAATGGAGTAACATGAGCCTACAAAGAGGGATGAACAATGATAAACAACAAATTAGCAGTCATGTTCCCCCTGCCACAGCATGTTGGCTCCAGTGATGATGAGGATGGAGGGGATGATGATGATCACTGACATGACTTGGGTCCTGGATGGAGCAGAGCAGGATAGTGAGGGGGAGGCATAACCCCAAAGAGGTAGGATGTTCTCCAGAGGCAGACATCATGGAACAGTAGGGAGCAGCCACCCAATGCCTTCAGATTGTGGAGCTGTTATCTCCCAGACCACTTCCTACAGCTCAGCTGTCTTGGCCTTTTTTAGCACATTTTTAGCAATTTGCAATCTCTGCCACAAGCAGATCAAACGTGGCAAAAACACCAGCCATTTGGGTATCACATGCTTTCAAATGCATTTAAACTCCCACCGCTCAGCCCATTGGCAAGAACACCTGGAAGGCACACAAAGGGGACACAATTCTTCTCCTCCTCACTCCTCACATTTAGGTCTATCCCCACTATGACCTCCTGGAAGCCTCCACTGACAGGGATGATGGTATAGCATGGGGTGTCACAGGTCCTTGCAACACATTTGCCAGCATCACACCACCAGCTGTAGAATAGAGCAGGAAAATGTCTGACCCAGCTCCTGCATAAAAAAAAAAACACTCCATGCCACCCACATGGCTAGCATCCAAATTCAAACTTGTCTAAATTGCTGGCTTTACAACTCCTGCCTTTCCATCTGGTGGATTCTGCATCAATGGGAATTCCACCTGCTCATAAACTGCCTGATTTGTGACATGCCTGCCAGGTGGAACTTAACTGCGTGAGTATGGCACAAGGACAGGCTCAGGGGTGCTTGGCTTTTTAGCAGCTGATAAAGGATGCATGCACTGTAATTTCATCATTTGTGGAGGCAACAAGGATGGTGTGACAATGAATGCATCAGTGACATAATCCCTCTTGTGTTCCTGCTGGAGCATACTCTGTGTGGCATTATGGACAGGGCACTCAAGTCAGAGCAGTGGGAGGAAGAGGAGGACTTATGCAGACACCATTCTTGCGATGTCACAAAACACACAAGAGGAGAGGGAGAAGGATTCTGTCCGTTCTTGAGGCATTGAAGCAGAAGAAGATATACGTCAAATCTTACCTTGGGAGCAGTACATGGCTGGGAGGGGTAGTTACAGATAGTGTAATCCTCAGTGACCCCAAGGACTCTGCTTCTCATGCCTCTGCAAACTTGCAGTGAATGGGTTCCCTTATTCTTCAAAGCCTGTGAAAGGACCTGAGAATTTGTGTCATCAAGGAAAAGGATTATTATTGGCTGGCAACCCTCCTTGACCACTGTTACAAGAGGAAAGTCTCGGAACTAGGGTTGCCACCTCATCCCTTTAAAACAGAACACATATGAATTACACAGGTTCTGAGGCTCAGGCTAATGCAGATTAGGCACCGAGTGAGTTTAATTACCACCATAATCAGCCACAGAACCTGTGTAATTCATATGTGTTCTGTTTTAAAGGGATGAGGTGGCAACCCTACTCGGAACTCATCCTGCCCTCGCAGAGGGAGCACAGGATTAAATATCTTGAGGACACCTTAAAGAGAAGTTAATGTAACACTTTTCCAGACACCGGTAAGTCACTCATGGAAGAGGTCGTTTTGTGGCTTTTGTTGGTCAAAAGAGGAGCAAAGAAGAAGGAGGGCGTCTAAGTGATGCATGTAAAAAAAGTGTAATCCTCGGCACCTAGGACTCTCAGCTTGCAAATCCCATCAGCAGCATTTGCATTATATGGTGGAAGGTTATCTTGGAGCAACAGACATGACCAGATTTCCAGTAGAAGATCCAATGGGTTACTGAGTCATGAGAATAGACCATTGGCCAAAACTTTCCCAGTATGCAATTGAGCTGCTGGGCTGCACTGCATTCAGCATGCTTTCTGACAGGAATTCGGTGCTGCCAGAGGTTTTGTGACAGATAAAAGAGCATGTCTGTCCACAGACATTTGTCAAGATTTGCAGCTCAATTTGCAGATCAAACCCCTGATGCCAATGTTGACGTTCCCTGTTTCAGGGACAAATCAGGCCTGAATTTTTGCCTGAATTCAGACCTGAAACTGAGCCGAAGACGCACAGAACCCCTGTGCATTCTGCTCTACAGTCACCACAAAGATGTGTGAACTGGCTACATTGAGAGCCGGGCACACTCACCTGTCATGCGAAAAGGATGCAGGGAAGCCAAACCTCCAACTCACACTAGTGTAAACCAGCCTTAAAGTTTTTGGGATCTGAAATTTCTGTGCTAGACTGTCTAGGCTGCCTTGCTTTGTGGATGTTGATTTTATGATTTTATTTTATTTATATTTTTTGGTATAGGTTTCATGGGCACAATTAAAACACAAGGGCCAATTTTACATTTACATGCATATCATTTCATTTTTTTACAGCAAGGTCAATTCTTACATTCCTCAAGAGTACCTCTATAGGGTTACAGTGTGAAGGCACCACCAACACCCAAAGCCCAGGTGTGGAAAAGCACCTGTTTGACAGATGTGTATATGTTTTATTTTTTTTTAGAAAGGCCAATTCTTGCTTTCATCAAATGTAAGAAAAGTGTCCAAAATTTCAATATGAAATTGTGCATTTATTAGAGTTAATGTCTGTCATCTTTCCTGTATCTTTGCCGGACATGCAACCCCATATCAGTTGCATGTGCAAAAACAGTTGCAACTGACTACAGTTTTCTTCCTTTTTTTTTGCTGTTTCTTAAAGCCAGAAGGTTGAAATATTAAATGAAAATAGTTTTGAGACACATCGGTAATTTATTTTTTATTTTTTTACATAATTGAACAATTGAATGAATATTTTCCAAGAGTGGTGATTCCATGCTTTTTGCCAGGGGTTGCAGTATCAAAGCTTACCATGTGCCCTCATCTCTCCATACATTCCTATTGGTTGATTTATATAACTGCTTTCTCACTGACCCTTAGGAGCTTGTTGGATGTAGTAGAGGATTGGCAAGCTTCAACACTTCCATAAAATACTTAATATTGCACCAGTAATAATGACCAAGAAGGTTGTTATGACCCATAATGAACCTTTCAAATGAATCTTTACGTCAGAGTCAGAAGCTGAATTGTATCTCCTTCATGTCATAGTGCTATCATAGAGTGTCCTTTGAAACCCCAATGTGAAAGACTTTGTGAAAGCTGTGTGTGTGTCCCAGGGTTACACCTGCATGAGCTTGTTGGGCATTCTATCCAAAATCATTTTGTCACTATGCTTGTAAACACAGATAATGATAATACTACAAAACTTACATACTGGAAAAGATAGATGTTCAAATATTGAATAGTCAAGTGGTCATTTGCTTACCAGGAGCATGGGTCCTAAATAACCACTCAGATTGCCTTTGCAATAATGTGCCACTTACTGTGTTAGTTAGTCTGCTAGATAAAAAAGAAATGTCAGGGCTACTTCCAGACATGCATTGTTTTGTCTTTAAAAGCAGAGTCTACTATCCTGCCTTGGGATTCTTTACACCATTAACCAACACCTGCACAGATGCTCAACTCCTATGTAATTGTTCTGTTTCCAATAAAGAAAAAATATTTTGTGACAAGGACCAGGATAGCTTACAAAGGTATAAAGATACAGCTTAAAAGACCTGTACACCATGCTCTCAGAGCAAATAAGGCAGCCTAAGTACTTGAATTTATCATTCAAACCTACATTGGCAAGCAACAGGGTATGAAATTGTATATGTACCTGGGCCACTGATCTTCATTCATGTGCACTGTTGTAACTTCCATGAGGCATGGGCAAGAGCTATTTTATTTTTATTGTCAAGTGATATCAGTGTACATATGGCCCAGTTGCCACATGATGCACATCCAAAATAGCTAACAGAAATTAAATATAAAACAACAATTGTACTGAGTATGTCATATATACACTCTAACTAGTGTACAGGTGTGTGTGTTAAATTCTGGAAGAATATGACCTGGTTTTGCAGCATAGTCTATGTACAGGGTAATGCAACATTATATGTGGATATTATTTATCAAGTAGTTGTATGTACTGTTTTTACTCATAGGGAGAGGGAAACCAAATAGTAACACAGACTCCCCAGATAACATACAGAAGGTGTAGAAGTTTCAAAGATTTTCTACTACACAGTCATCAGGATAAAGTTCTGTGTCACATCGGTCTCAAATATGGCTACCTGAAAAAAAACATTAGGTAGTTTTAAATGTGGGCATTGTAAGGCTTATGCATACATTCCAATGACGAAAAGCCCTTTATAAACACTAAAAATTGTGAAATAGTTAACATTAAATCCTTTTACAGAAGTAGCACAGAATGTGTCATGTATGTGACTAAGTGTCCTTGCGTTTGAAAAATCATTGGAGTGCATGCATGAGGACAGAAAGTGACTGAAAAGAGGCTGCAGAGGATCAGCAGCACAGAGAGTCAACAAAAGATGAAACAAAGGTGAAAATGATATTTTATTTGGGTGCCTGAAGAGGTTGATGATGTAAAGCACAGGGCGAAGTAATGAGACCTGTCAGTTTTCGCTTACAGATAAACGAGGGAAAGCAGTAATGGCCGCTGGTCCATTAACACTGAACCCTGGGTGGTATTCATACAGCAGCAGTGAGCTGTTCTTGCTCTTGTGTATAACCTATAGACAGAGTCGTTTTGTTTGAAAATTGGGAATGTGGGCTCAATTCACAAAGTGTAATTTTACTCTTAAAATCTGAGATAAAATAACTCATAGGGCCAGATTCTCAAAGGAATTACGCCGGTGTATCTACACATACACCGGCGTAATTCGAAAATCCCGCCGGCGTATCATTGTTTTGTATTCTCAAAACAAGATACGCTGGAATTAGGCTAGCATCCGACTGGCGTAAGGCACTTACACCGTCGGATCCTAAATGCAATAATACGCGGGCCGCTAGGTGGAGTTTACGTTGATTTCAGCGTTGAATATGCAAATGAGCCGATACGCCGATTCCCGAACGTTTCTGCGCTGCTTCGCCGTAGTTTATGTTGTTTCCGTAAGCGTAAGGTTAGACCTGCTATAGGGTGCTTTAACTTTGCATAGGTCCAGTGTACGCCATGTTAAGTATGGCCGTCGGGACAGCGTCGGGTTTTTCCGTCGTTTACGTAGTTTACGTAACTCATCGCGAATAGGGCTGTGCGTTAATTACGTTCACGTCGCAACCAATGTATTTGCGGCGTACTATGGAGCATGCGCAGTGGCCTATGTTTAAGGCTGGCGCATGTGCAGTTCGTTCGGCACGGGGGCGCGCTTAATTTAAATAAACAGAAGTTTTTTTGTTATCTTAATGCATTCTATGTATTAAGATATAAACCTGTCTGTGTGCAGCAGGCCCCCTCAGTCCTCCTAAAACTTACCTGAGGTGCCTCTCTGTCCAGCTATGTCTACGAGTGCCTCAGCCATCCGAGTGTCTCCCTCCTGATTGGCTGAGATACAGCAGGGGCACCATTGGCTGCCTTTGCAGTCATTTGAAGTCAGCTAGCCAATTGGAAAAGAGAGGGGACAGGGCTGGGTCAGGGCTCCGTGTCTGAATGGACACAGGGAGCTGTGACTTGGCTCAGATGCCCTCATAGCAAGTTGCTTGCTGTGGGGGCACTGAACAGGAGGGAGGGGCCAGGATCACAAAAGAAGAAACCTGACAAGAGTAGGATCCAGGCTGCTCTGTGCAAATCCACTGGTAAGTATAACATGTTTGTTCTTTTTATAGGAAAAAAATGATTTTACAATCACTTTAAGTAAATACAAAATATCTTTATAAATGTCAAATATCGAATGAAAATAGCTTTAAAAACAAACACACATATATATGCTGTTTTTCCACCAATAAAAAAAGACAGTTTTATCATTGGGGAGCTTTGCCTTCACTTCTGTCACATAGCCAAAACAGGAGGTGAGAGGAAATCCCTACAAATTAAAAGAATCCCTTGAGGACCCCCAAGTCACCAGAACTAGTCTCCCCCATTAAAAGATTTCCACCTCTATTACTTTTCTGGGGACAACCCACAATTTGGGGTTTTCTGTCAAACAGGACAAATAGAGAACGTGTACAGGAACAAACAGCAATAGAAACCCAACCAGGGGGGTCTAATCCCTCTCCACTCTATCCAAAAAAAAAGTTTTGCCTTTAGTTATATTTTAAGTAAATCATCCACAATGATTCTGTGTTTTTCCATATTTAGGTTTCTATGCATTACTGTTGAGAAACTGATCCAAAAAGGCAGAAACTACACCAAATTGGCAATTATATTTTTACAATCCCTAAATACCTCATGCCTGGACCACTACTTATTTAAGTCATGCATTTATTTATTTCCTTTGTGAATTGACTTTAATGCTGTTGTATGAGTTATTTAGCTCATGTTTTTGATTTGTGAGGTAAATAACTTATAAGGTGATAGCGAAGTGACATTTTCAGCATCTCATGAGATAATTGGAAAAAATGTGTCAGCTGATTCATTTATCTTATGAGATATTCTTTAGTGAATTGAGCCCTGTATCTTTGGAGGTATTTTTACACAAATGGAGAGCACTATGGATTTTTTATGTTCTTCTTTTTGTGTTACATTTGTGACTTATGTGTGGTGAACCATTCAGTGGAGTTAGTCGTAGTTTTCTGACAGAGCTTGTTCTAGTCTTACCTTGCCTGACATTTTATAATTTAAAGGTCCAATTAATAAAGTGAATGTAAACCTTATTCATGAAATTTGACCTATGCACATATATCTGTAGTGTTTACTTATCTCTCTCCAGAGCCCTAAATCCCATGTCTTTCTGCTGTGTCATTCCTCTGTTATCAGTATGATAACCTCTGACCAGTTCTCTGTGACTGGAGATAAAAGAAGCTGGAAATTTGTGTCAGGGTGGGTGCTATAAATTAGCACAACACAGTTCTCCAAGCATCTTTGTTCCTCTGCCTATGTGGAGGGGGGGGGGGTATGCCTATCCTCCAATCAGCTGTCACACAGTGAATGACAAGACTCCCCTCCCACTGCTGAATGAGTGAATCTAAAGAATATAGAAAGCTGAAAAGAGCAGATATACAGGTAAAACTTATGTAGGGAGATTTGTTTCATCTCTGTATATCATCTGAGGCTGTTCACTTCATTGGTATACAGCATGCAAGGGTGTACATCTACTTTAAGGTGACCGTAAATCCAGGTGGTAGCTTACAGGTGGTGGGTTCTCACACAGATTTGTGGATTACAATTACTTACAGAGTAGAGAAGGGTGGCAGTAGAATATTTAGTCTAATTTTTGGACTTATGGACAATTTTTATGAATACAAACATTTAGAGATATTTTACACTTTAGATTTTGTGCACTGTGAGCATTTTGAGCATTTTTTATTTTAATACAATAGGTGCATCTCAGCATGGTAGAGGCCCCCCCCCCCCCCCCAGTATTTATACATATGTGAGCACTGCATCTTTTAGTTTCATTAATGCGCATTCCTTTTGCATTTGGCTAAGTGTAATTCTTTTTGTTGTACTGTATATAGGTATCTTATTTAACCACTTGCAAACCGACTCATTCCGATATACGTTGGCAAAGTGACACGGGTGTGCAAAATCACCTACCCATACGTCGGCGCACCTGCACGTGCTGCTCGACGGGGGGACCCGATGCGCATGGTTGGCCGGGTGCAATCGCCGCCTACCTCGTGCAATCGCATGCTCGAAAACCAGCACAGGGATTTATGTGTGTAAACACACAAATCCCTGTGCTGTCAGAGAAGATGAGACAGATCCTTGTTTCTACAAAGTAGAAACAGCAGTCTGTCATCTCTCCTAGTTAGTCCTATCCCCACACAGTTAGAACACAGTGAGGGAACACACAATTAATTGATCGCCCCCTAGTGTTAACCCATTTCCCTGCCAGTGACATTTATACAGTAATTAGTGCATTTTTATAGCACCAATCGCTCTATAAGTGTCACTGGTCCCAAAAATGTGTCAAAAGTGTACGTTCTATCCAACACAATGTCGCAGTCATGATATAAATCGCAGATCGCCGCCATTACTAATAAAAAAAATGATAATAAAAATGCCATAAATCTATCCCCTATTTTGTAGACGCGATAACTTTTGGTGCAAACCAAACAATATACGCTTATTGTGCTTTTTTTTTAACCAGAAATATGTAGACAAATACATATTGGCCTAATCTGAGGAAGATTTTTTTTAAATATTCTTTATAAATTTTGTGGTGATATTTATTGTAGCAAAAAGTAAAAAAAAATATATTTTTTCAAAATGTACACTCTTTTTTTGTTTATAGTGCAAAAAATACCACCGAAAGAAAGCACTATTTGTGGGAAAAATAGGAAGTAATTTTTGTTTGGGTACAGCATGACACGACCGCGCAATTTTCAGTTAAAGCGACGCAGTGCCTTATTGCAAAAAAAGGGCTTGGTCAGGTCAGGAAGGGGGTAAATCCTTCCGGGGCTGAAGTGGTTAAAAAATGGTAATTAAATATGATACTCAGTTTTTTTTACAGTAAAGAAAATGTTATTCAGTTAGGATTTACATCCATATATAAAAGACTATAGTTCCTCCTTAAAACAATCAAATTTTGTTCACAATTTGTATTTATTTACAGCTCTACTTGCATTATGTTTACATGATGGATTTCACATAGAAATTATCTGTGATGTACCTTTTGCGCCCTGAAACAACTTTAGATATAATTTTAATGCGATCACACTTCTGCTGTCATATAGCCCTAATGAGGCCTATGACTGTTTGCATTTGTCACAATTTGCCAAAGCAAATAACCCAATGATAAATACATGAAGATTTATTTGCACCCTGACAAACCTACACTTGTAATTTCCCCTCTAAAAAGACTCAGTTTTTGATGCCTGGGAAAAGGTTATCGGCATCTTCTCAAAAAATCTCATCCGCCTTAAAAGACAATGTAGCTATTATTCCGAGAAAACATCTCTGTGCTGTAATGCTTAACCCTTTCCCCCACCCTCAGGTTAAATGTGAGAATACTGTGCGCAGTGAACGGTGAGGCTCTCCGAGCCATCAGGAATCATCTTCTGGAAGAGAAAAGGGTTATTATTACAGTTATTTCACAAGGACTATTGAATATTTGAAGAGTGAATTAGGAGCTTGTTTAACGCAAACATCCAGCCCCTCAATTACACTTAAAGCATTTTCTCTGAGCTCAAAGATATATCTAAAATAAATATGCCAGGGAAGATTAGAAACTTGTTAAGGAGCACAAACAGGCACAGATAAGATGAAAACAGGCTGTTGTTAGCTGTGGAATTTGCTTTTAGAATGCTGCACAGTTCTTTAAATTTGTTTTGTTATGTCAAGACTTAGAACCCTATCTGCTAAAAAAAAAATCATCCTCTTGTGTGCTATTTTAAACATTTCCTCGTCTAATTGTAGCACAAATACCATGACAATATCGTAGGTAATAATGATCTTGCTTAAAGGGGTTGAAAAGGAAATTTTTTCCCCCCTTCCTTCGAATTTGCTATTAAATGTCCTTATTTCTTCTGAGAAATGCTCACTTCCTGTTCTTCTGTCTGTAACTCACCACCGTAATGCAAGGCTTTCTTCCTGGTGTGGAGAAAGCCTCTTGAGGGGAGAGGGGACGAGCAGGAGTGTCAGGATGCCCACTAACACACAGCTCCTTTCTCTATCTGCACAGTAGAGAGTGTCCTGACTTGCCTGCTCGCCCCCTCCCCCCTCAAGAGACTTTCTCCACACCAGGGAGAAAGCCTTGCATTATGGTGGTGAGTTAAAGCCAGAAGAACAGGAAGTGAGCATTTCTCAGAAGAAATAAGGGCATTTAAAAGCAAAATGGAAGGATGAGGTAAGTGAAGGAGGACTACACTAAGGTAAAGGAAGCTATTTAGAAAAAAAAAAATCTTTTACAACCCCTTTAAGCCATTATCATGTTTTGGCTCAACACTGCAATTTATGTATTTGCAGCACACACCTACCCTGGTCAAGAAAACCTAAGTAGACTGCTGTGCATTCAGCCTGGGCCTGATCGACAGATTAGTCTTTCTACTTATGATGACCAGGATTTAGATCTGTCTGGTTTCTGTCCGTTCATGCACGGTATTATTCCTGCACATAGGGATGAGATTCAGGTTCTCATAGGTTTGAGCGAATCTTGCGAGTTTGAGTTTTTGTAGATTTCCCTGTTTTTTTTTTTTAAACCATGATGCACCACATGACCTTTGAACTATGATAAGCAGGTTAAGAAAAGCCATTAAAGGAGTTTTTGAAAAGGCTAGCCCCCTTAAATAATACAAAAAATAAATACAAATAAAGGCTGAGACATTAAGCAGCCATACTGTCAGTGAATTGAAACCTTTTGAAAGAAAAGATAAATTGGTGTCAGTTAGGCCTCGTACACACGAGGGGATATGTCCGCTGAAAACGGTCCGATGGACCGTTTCAGCAGACATCTCCGCTCGTGTGTATGGGCTAGCGGACAGATTTCTCCACCGGACAGATTTCAAAGCATGCTTTGAAATCCATCCGGTGGAATCTGTCCGCCCGACATGTCTGCTGGTTAGTACACTTACCAGCAGACATGTCGTCCCCCACCACCGCCGCGCCTCCGCCGAATGGATTCGGCGCATGCGCGGAAGTGTTTAACTTCCTGGTGCGGTGACGTGGCGGTGACGTGGCGGCGTCAACGTCACCGCCGCGTCACCGCGCCGTCCGGCGGCGGGGAATTTGATCCGATGGTGTGTACACGCCATCGGATCAAACTCCCGATCGGACATATCCGATGGAAATGGTCCGCGGACCGTTTTCATCGGATATGTCCGATCGTGTGTACGAGGCCTTAGAGAACTGTACTTTATTTCTGATTGCTAGTTCTAGAGACAATCTGCACCGTTGCTATTTTGTATTAGTGGGTTTTCTTGTCTACTCTTTTATTATTTTATTTTGGGGTTAATTTGAGGTCAGTGGTCACTTAGACCCCATTCACACCTGAGCGTTTTGTAGCTTGAAGCTTCAAGCTACAAAACGCTGGAGGGGAAAAAATCTATTATTCTCTATGGAGATGGTTCACATCTCTACTCCAAAACGCCTGAAGCCAGAAGCCCTAAAAGCCTGAAGCTCAAACAAGTTCTGGGACTTTTTTTAGGCAGATTTGGGCGTTTTTCTGCTTTTTACATTGGTGACCATTTGACCTGTACAAAATCATGGCAAAAACCCGGTAAAAAAACCCGGTAAAAATCGCTGTAAAATTGTGCGACTTTCTGCCTGCAAACGCTAAGATCAGGTGTGAATGGGACCTTAAAGCTGCTGCTGCCCTTTCCATATTATGCATTTTCCTTTTATTGCGGCAAGCTTTACCTTTAAAAGGGTGACATTTTTGAGCATTAAATAAACCTTGCAAGAACCACCTCATTGTATCATTCACATTCAAGATAACCCCATCCCCATAGATAGGAAAAAGATAGCCATATACCGAAGAAACAATATTCTTAATGAATACTGTCCTGATGCTGGCAAATTTTTTACAGTTTTATACTCTGCAATATCTTTATTATTGTAATAAAACCCCAGCCTGTATTTTTTGTCCATAGTAAATTTTGGCATAGTCTTGCTCAATAAAATTGTCCTGCTGCTGGAGAAATTTAAACAAGAAAAACATCTGCCTATACTCGTTTTCTGTAATACATTTTGTTCAATTCTCTTAAGCCTTGTACACACGATCGGATTTCCCAACAGGAATTGTGTGATGACAGGCTGTTGGCGGAAAATCCGACCGTTTGTATGCTCCATCGGTCAATTGTTGTTGGATTTTCCGCAGACAAATGATGGATGGCAGGCTTTAAAATTTTCCGTGAACAACG
Organism: Rana kukunoris; assembly: GCA_029574335.1. Classification (NCBI taxonomy): domain Eukaryota; kingdom Metazoa; phylum Chordata; class Amphibia; order Anura; family Ranidae; genus Rana; species Rana kukunoris. The sequence goes on along the minus strand of CM056051.1, from coordinate 459,367,237 downwards.
GTCTGTAGTCAGATTTTCTGAATGAGTGTACACAAGTCCGTCGTACAAAAATCCAAACATCCATGCTCGGAAGCAATGCTCACCAAATACAACATTAGCAAGAAGGTGCCCAAAGGATGGCACTAAAGAGCTGAAAAGTTATGTACTATGTCACTACGTTTGTGTTTGTTGCCCGTCAATTGCGTGCCGTTTGTATGCAAGACACATTTTTGGTCAACACCCTTCGGACAAAAGTCAGAGGCTTTGTCTGTGGAATATCCAATTGTGTGTATTAGGCTTTAGACTTATGGCCAATTTTACACTGCTGTATAATATGAGGACTCCTAATTCTTAAAGCGGAGGTCACAAAAATGTACCCTCTGCTTTTTGGAAGCCCCCCCCCCCCTCTGGTGTCACATTTGGCACCTTTCAGGGGGAGGGGGTGCAGATACCTGTATAGTACAGCTATTTGCACCCACTTCTGGGCATAGACCCCCATGGGGGTCACGCCACTTCCCGTTCCCCCGCTATCTTTTGGGAAACACACAGGTCCCAGAAGACAGCGGGGACCAGCGAGGACACATAGCGTGACTCGTGCATGCTTTTCTTCCTGATTCCCTCACGAGGATCGCAGCGGTGGCAGCCGAGAGCCAGGCGATTGATCGGCTTCGGCTGCCGACATTGCAGGTACCCTGAATAGGTAAGTGTCCACTTATTAAAAGTCAGCAGCTGCAGTATTTGTAGCTGCTGGCTTTTAATATATATTTTTTAGCGGACCTCCGCTTTAACAAGAGCTTGATAGAAAGTGACCCATAGCAGAACAATTTTACAATCTTTATCTGCTAATTAAAGCAAGCATTCGATGAAAGAACATGTGTCACTGCTAAAGCTACCTGATATTTTTTTTTTAACTAACTGATTGTGATTGGGGTGCTGCTGATATATTGTAAAAGGAAAAAAAAAATAACAATTGCACAGCCAAATGTGTGCTATCAGTGTTCACTGTCATTGAAACTGTCTGTGAAAATCATATGGTTCCATACCGCTATATACAGTTAAAAGGCATCCCCAAGCATGTTACTTAAAATAATTTCAGATTTTTAGTGCTGCCCTCAAAGCCTTAAAGAAAAGTACCTCTTGCTCCTGTAAGTCTTTTTTTTTTTGTTGTTGATAAGTTGGTACTTGTTGGAAGCACCAATATTCCTATGACTTGTTGACGGTAGCTTGCCTATTTGGGCTCTTTCACACGGCGAACCATATGTCCGCTTTTTCATCCATCCGTGTACGGATGAAAAAGGGATATACATTGGTCCCTATGAAATTGCAGGTGTCAACTGACACCCCATCTCACCCGGATCCGCTATGCTCCGATTCTGCAAACAGAGGAAAACTCAATTTTTCTATCCGTCCGCGGACATGTTCATGTGTGCATTCCAATGATTTGGACAGGAACAGTAGGAGGAGGAGTTCCTGGGCCAAGAATTGGTTGCGGCAGCGTAACCGATTCTCTCATATGTCTCTGCTTAGGGAGATCCGGGAGAATAATCCTGATGACTTCAGGAACTTTCTCCGTATGACGGACCCCGTTTTCCACCGTCTGCTGGATCTCCTGTCCCCCTATATCACGAGGCAGGACACTGTGATGCGCCAAGCCATTTCGGCTGAGCAGAGGCTTATTGCCACGTTGCGGTACCTGGCGACTGGGAGGAGCCTGCAGGACCTCAAGTTCTCAACAGGCATCTCTCCCCAGGCGCTTGGGGTCATCATACAGGAAACGTGTTCTGCTATCATACAAGTGATGCAGGAGGAGTTTATTACGGTAAGTTTCCTCCTTTAACATCACAATCTGTGTCTTTAATAATGTATGCCAATTTTAGAAACTTTTTTTGTTGGTTTTCCTAATTGCCATGATTATAATATGCTGTTTGCATAATGTTCCCTTTTCTCCCCATGCATGTTGTTAAGCTTTCCAGGTAATTTTGTTTGGCCTACCTGCATATTTTTACCTTCAACACTACTAACCTATACAGCATCATCTCCTAGGGACAAACACACCTTATTTTTATTTTTTTTATAATTTTTTTTGTCCTGCTCCATTGTAGTTCAACCCCCCCCCCCCCTAAAAAAGTTTATTGCCCCATCAGCGGGATGTGTAGTCTGATAATAATTGGCTCTGGATTTGTTGCTCTTAATACTCACTACACACTACGAGGCTTTCGGGCTTGGACCTCACCTCATGCGGCCTTTTCCCCAGAGGACCCTCAATTTCCGGCTGGCCAGGGCCCGGAGGGTAGTCGAGAATGCCTTTGGGATACTCGCCAGCCGGTTTCGCTTGTTCCAGACAGCGATACATCTGGCGGAATATAAATTTATATTTTGTTATTTTGGCCTGCTGCATATTGCATAATTTTTTACGCAGGCATTCCAAGACGTACCTACCCAACATCGGTGCTGAGGCAGGACTACCCTCAGATACCCTTCCTGGGCTGGACACTGGTCGCGCTGGCTCAGTCACCGAATCTGCTCGTGAGGTACGCGACAAATATGTTGAGTACTTTATGGGTCGGGGGGCCATAGCTATGCCAGATTAATATTTCTTTCTAATTCGGCCCCCAAAAGAAAGAAATATTTCAAAGAACTAATGAATAATTTGACCATTGGACTTTATTCAGTTGTTTGTCATTATTGCTTTTTCTCTTTTGATCTGTCTTCCAGGTTCTGAAACTAGTGCACTTCTTGTGCCCAATTTAGTTAGCAGGTTTTAGTAAATACACACAACTGTACATTCTAGTCACTCTTCTACAAACTGGGTATTGAGCCTACAAATAAGAAGCCACTGCTTTTAGCGTTTTTTTTGGCAAAAATGTTATTGTTTTTTAATTTGGTGTTTTACCCAAAATCTTAGGCTTTTCTTAGAAAAATGTGTTTAGAAAGGATTTATTTATTCAACAAAAATGTTTTGGTTTTGACAAACATATGTAACAATGGAACTTACAAAGTTCAACCTTTTATTTAGCATACCAAACCCACCGACATGGTCTTATGTCACCCCGAATGCGCCAAAATTTGAGGATGCACACATGCTGTGTGTGTGATGCGCCAAATGGTGAATTCTCCCCTGAGATCCCATGCCAAATGTTCACATGTGCTATCTGCCATCATGGGTGATCAATGTATGTGGTTTGTGGGTGCAACCCCTTTCTCTCGCCTACTTGATAAGCGAGGAAGGGGTTGCACCCACAAAGCACAGACAATCGATGTACTGTGATGGCAGATAGCACATGTGAACACACACTGGGGTTTATTTACTAAACAGTGCAAACTCAGGCTTATTTCTGCATATAAGCCAATCAGCTTCTAAATTGAGCTTATTCAATTCAGCTTTTGCATCTAAACATGGAAGCTGATTGGTTTATATGCCAAGTGAGGCTGCTTTTGCACGTTATAGCTTTATGGGGGTGAGGGCAGGGGGGGGCAGATGGGGGGATAGTCTTCTATATAAGCCCCAAAATATCTAACATGTTTTTGAAGTTTTGGTCCATCACCACCATCCTTTCCCTCATATTGGCCAGCTCCGTGCTGCACTCCATTATCTGCTGTATTAGGATTTGTGCACTTGCACGAGAAAAATTAGGAGCAACAGATGTGCTAATCCCATCTTCATCCCCTAAAAATGACAAAATCAAAAAATACATTGTAAGTAAGTAAGGTGTAGGCCTATCTACATCTCTTTTTCCCTGCAAAGCTGGGGTGTCACTGACCTGTTGTACTGAGAACTTCAACATCTTCTACAACTTCTCCTTCTACTTCAACTTCTCCTTCCTCCACCAATCCGACATCATCCACCAATCCGCCTTTCTCCACCAATCCGCCTTCCTCCACCAATCCGCCTTCCTCCACCAATCCGCCTTCCTCAACCAATCTGCCTTCCTCCACCAATCCGCCTTCCTCAACCAATCCGCCTTCCTCCACCAATCCGCCTTCCTCCACCAATCCGCCTTCCTCCGCCAATCCTCCTTCCTCCTCTCTCCCTTCCTCCTCTCCTTCTTCCTCCTCTCCTTCTTCATCAACCTCCTCCTCCACATTTTTTTTTTTTTTGCCGTTTTGGAGACAGTGTGGGCCTCCCTGACTCCTCATAGCGCTGTCCTCTTCTTTCCTCTAAAAACCAACAAAAAAAAGGAAACTCATCAGCAACCAGATATTTTTGGAGGGCCTAATTTGCAAACATTGCTTAGAAGTGGCGTTACAATTGTAGTTTTGGGCTTATTCCAGCAAAAAACATATTCTTTTTTTTGGTAGATGACTTCTCCCAAGCTGTGATATAATGAGCCTTTTTGGTGAAGTGACACACATGGCTGGCCTCCTGAATAAGTAGTTTTTGGAGTCCCTTCACCAAAAGTACAAATTAGTCTTTTATGGGGGGAGACACAGGTTCTCTAAATGACAGATGTGAAAACAGCTGCTTATTAGGTTATCTCATCACTGTGTGAATGAATGAATCCTGTTTGCCTAAAATCAACTTAGTTTGCACAAACACATCATATTTTCCACATTGTTTCTCTAAACGATGTTTTTCGCCAAATAGCCACGTCCAGGTGTGATGTTCCTGGACCCGCGGATTTTGGCGAAACTAGGTGATGGAACGATGTTGCCTACGATCGTGGCAAGTCATGGGATTTATTAGACAAACATTACTAATTTTACAATGCAGGGGTTCAAAAATACAAGCAGGCCAACGAGGCAGATGGCGAAATAGACATGGCAAAACATTAAAAAAAACAATAGGCACTCCAAAGACATTTTAAAGTACTTACTTTTTTCTATGATTTTCTTGATTTTGCGATACTGCTCTGGCTCGCGCAGTTTTAAGTCGGACCAGCGTTTCCGGAGCTGCTCTTTTGACCTGGTGACCCCAAACATCTCATAAAGTTTCCTCGCCGCCTTATCCATAATTTTGGACTTCCTCCGGTTAGGGGTGCTGTATGGCCCATGCTCACCATCATAGTCCTTCCGTCGCAGTATGGACACCATCTCCACCATCTCTTGTAGAGACATGTTTGTGGCCTTGTATCGTTTTGGCCTGGATCTGGACATTCCGGCCTCTGTCCCTTCCAGATCCCGATCAGAGGCTAATGTGCGCTCGTGTGACATCGCCATATTTTCCAATCTACATTGCATAGGGGCGTGGAAAACAGGAATTGGTACGTCATGGGCGGAGACAAGGGCGGCGCTTCTTGATTGCGTGGGGATATAATGGTAACGACGTGATTACGTAGGTTACGTGGAGATTATTCGAGCGGAAACGAGAAGAGAGAGACAAAGGTAAATGAAAACATCGGATCAGAGGCCTAGAATTTGAACAGCCATGGGGGATGGGGCTTTTCAATGTTGTTTGCACCCTTTTTGTGCTACTGTTATTTAGGCATTTTGGGGCACAGCATAAAATTTAGAGAGCCAAGTGCTTGTACACATCACTTCATCAAGATATATGTAGAGAATGCTCTATCCTCTTTATTTGGATTTTAGAGTATGCAGTCAGATCATGCAAGTATTGTTGTGTGTTTGTTGTACAGAGATAAGTAGTTAGTGTTTTCTGCCATCAATGCTGAGGGGCATGATAGCTACACACAGGGCCGCCATCAGGGGAGTACAGGCATTACACCTGTAAGGGGCACGGGGGTCCCCAGGGGCCCGGATGGCTACCCCCCTTTTTTATATATATTTTCCTTTATTGCTTCTTTTTGTAAAAGGCCCCCCCGCTTCTCAATTCGTGGCAGCAGCCCCCCCGCTTCTCTATTTCATCATGCGGCAGCACCCCCCCCCGCTTCTCTATTTCATCATGCGGCAGCACCCCCCCCCCCGGTTCCCTGCTCCAGGGGGCCCATGCCTGAAGCTGTGTAAGGGGCCCCAAAATTCATGATGGCGGCCCTGGCTAAACATGAACTAGTGCCTTGATGAGTGCTAGCATTAATATTCATGGTGGATGTGTTCTTATCTACATGTTACATGCTACAACTTAAATAAATGGCTCTGCATGACACCTTTTTTGGGGGCTACAACAATGCGGCAGAGCTGGCCAGCTATGTAGCAGCAGAAGACACTGGGCCAGATTCACGAACAGTTAGGCCGCCAGCCTAACTGTGACTTTGAGCCGGCGTTTCTGTTTTCTGTAACCAGAAAACAAGAAACGCCGGGTTGAAGTTCTGATGCGAGCAGCGTAACTGAGTTTCGCCATCGCATCGTTACTTCAACTTAAAAATGGCGCCGGGGGCGTTCCCGCCGATTACGCTCAAAAAATATGTTAATGAGGGGAAATCGGCAATTCACGATCGAATTCCGGCGCGACGCAATGACGATACGACGTTTCCGGACGGGATACGCGGCGCATAGATATACCTACATGGGGTTGGAGTATCCTATGTTAGGTATAGGCGTCGTCATCGCGTCGGGAAAAAAAAAAAAAAACGTTGCTTGCGTAAAACGGTCATGAATGGGAATGTGACGTCATTGACGTTCATTCACAGATTTTGGAGCATGCGCACGGGGATGTTTTGACACTCGACGCATGCGCAGTACGTTGGCGGCGGGATCGCGCTTAGTTAGCATACTACACGCCCCGTACCCGCCCAATTTGAATTCCGCCGGCTCATTTGCGATGCGCTGCCGCAACTTTAGGAGCAAGTGCTTCGTGAATGACAGCACTTGCTCCTAAAATGTCTGCAGCGCAACGCAAATGAGAAGCGTTACTCCAGAGCAAAGATGCTCTGGACTACCTGAATCTGGCCCACTGTGTTTGTATACTGTAGTTGCTCTAAAATGAATGAATGTGCACATATTTTTAGAATCTCAAAGCTGAGCCTTTTTTAAGTTGTGCTTTGTGTTTGTTTGTCATTTTCTATTCTAGACATTACTATTGAAGGAAATTTTATGAGCTGAAAGCTGTTCAAAATGGATTTGCTGAAAGGGAAGGAGGCAACAATGCAGCTTATCAACCGCTATCGGGATATGCCCCTTCTTTGGGACACCAAGCACCCAGAATATTTAGATACCCAGAAGAGAGCGGCAGCACTTGATGAGATTGCTACATACCTGCACACTTGGGTGCCAAGTTGCACAGGAGACATGGTGAAGGATAAATTTAGTAACCTCAGGAGAAGCTACAGAAATGTGTATAAAAAACGCAAATATCAGAAATCAGGATCAGCAGCAGCTAAGAAAAAGGAACCCAAGCTCTGTTACTACAAAGAGCTCAGTTTTTTGAACGATGAACTGGATGGCAGGTCTTCTGATTCAACACTACCTTCCAGCCTTCCTCCCAGCGGAACTTCCCTGGATCCCAGGAGCCCTGCAGAATCTGAAGCGGGCCTGGCTGACATGGAGCCAGATCTGGCCATCTTCGATGAGGTATAGTATTTTCCAACATATTTTGGTGCTGCTATTTATTTTGAATTAGTGAGTTGATCTGGTAAACAAAAAACAAACCTTGGGAAGAAAAACCAAAGTTGTGGGCCTACAAATAGGTGTCAGGGATGCCAAATGCAGGGGTCAGAAGGACAGTCTGTTCAATTAAAATTAATACTAACTAAAACAGTCTAGAGAAAGAAAATGTGTGTGATTGATTGTGCTAAATATTAAAACATGTCCTTTTTTTATACACAGGAAGAAGAGACCAGCCAGGAGGTGGCAGCTCCTGAGGCCCATGTCAGCCAGGCGGAAGGGGGGAGTGGCAGCCAGGAGGAGGCCAGGCCAAGTGAGGTGCAGCAGGTCCCCAGGCCCAGGCTGAGCACCATCAGCCAAGTTCCTCCCCTCCAGATGAGGCCACCAGCTGCAAGGAGGCGCAGGAGTGTGGTGCACGATGAGAGCCTGGAGGTTATACGGGAGGCTGCTGAAATCATGAGGGCCCCAATCAACCCAACAGAATGCTATAGTGCATTTGTGGCCAATGAGCTCAACCAAGGGGGGGAGGAGCAAAAAAGCCTGGCCAAGGACCTGATTAATCAGGTCCTGGCCAGGATGAAAAGGGACGAGCTGAGCAGGGACACTGTGCTGTGTGACCCGGCCTGGCCTGCTCCCCATCATCATCATCCTCCTCCTGCTGCCACATCACCCCCACCTGCAAGGGTCCGTGGACAGACCCGTGGAAGTTTCGCTGGAAGGAAGTCTGGAAAGAAGTCGAGAAGATGATTCCCTGCCATCCAGTTGATTGTCAAAAAAACTGAGTTCGTTGGAGTAGCACAGCTTGGGTTCCTTTGTTCATGTGCTGCTGATCCTGATTTTTGTTATTGACTCCTGAGGTTACTAAATTTATCCTTAATCATGTTGTAATTCCCAAGTATGCATGTATGTTGCAATCTCATCAAGTGCTGCCGTTCTGGTGATTTATAATTTCTTTTTTGGCCGGAAATAAATGGCTTTTGTAGTTACTTTCAAACCTTGTCTATTGTGTTTTATACTGTGGTGAGTAAGCATCAGACATTTGTAAAATAAAATGTGGCATTTGCAAAGGACACACACTCCTTGGGGGGGGGGGGGGGATCTTTTGTGGTCGAACTTGGTAAACCCAAAAGAAGCCTAAAATATTCAAAAAAATAAAACACCCCCCACCCCCCCCCCCCCCAAAAAAAGGGAAAAAATAAAGGATGAAACAACAAAATGACATAAGTTGGGAAAATAAAAGGGAATTTTAGCAAAAAAAATAAAAACATGATGAAACAACAAAAATAACATATTTTGGAAAAATTCCTAAACCGTAAAATACAACAAAAAAATAAAAAATATGATACCCTCAACATTAAGTCAAAATAGACATAATAAAAATGTGGAGAACGGAAACATATGTGGGGACATCTGGCTAGCAAACAGTGTGAAATAGAAAAAACACTAACGAAAATGCAAGCTTTCAGTATGTGACATCGGGACAAAATTCCATCAGCAAGAGAACGGGTTTCTTCTAGCAAGAGAACAAAGAACAAAAAAACGCTAGAAACGGGACACTACATATAGAGAGTTTAGGTGACGAATGTGCCAGGTCCCAAACAAACGCGAGTTTTACCTGAACGAGTGCTCCCGTCCCATCGTTTTGACTGAGCATGCGCGGGTTTTTGGTCCGATGCTTTTGTGTACTCACGAGCGGACATATCCGACGGACATGTGTCCGGCGGAAATATTTCAAACATGCTTTGGAATTAGTCCGCAGGAGAAATCCGGCCAAAACGGTCCGTTTGCCCATACAGACGAGCGGATTTTTCGGATGAAATGGTCCGTCGGACCAGTTTCAGCGGATTTATTCCCTCGTGTGTACAAGGCCTGAGTGTTCAGGAGAAAGATCAAGACTCATCTCTTTTGATTTCAAAGGAGACAGGAACAACAAGTGCCCAGAGGTGATTTACTTTGCATGTGCCGCGCTATATAAGTTTTCATTCATTCATACCCCTTTTAAATGAAATTCACCTCTAAATTCAAATTTGTTGGACTACATTTATACACACGTTGCATGTGCTTATTATTTTTTAGTACTTCACTGTCTTTTGTATCATATTTTCTATCTCCTGCTATTATAACATTTCTGCAGTCTATGACAATCCCTTCTAGTGCTTCAAGTAGAGATGAGCACAATGAAAACATTTGCTAGTATGATTTGTTTTCAGAATGTGTTTTGTATATTTATTGTTCCAAATCGATTTGTATTTTTGGAAGTTACTTGAGAAGATTTTTCAAAACTAGGTGGGCATCCCATATTTTCTCTTTGGTTACTTGAGAAGATTAGGGTTCATTTCTTAAGTTTCCAGTGCAAATTTGCATTGCAACTTTGTTGGGACTTGCTTGAGACTTGACTTGCTTGCTACTGTACTTGCTTGCGACTTTGATGTTGTGAGACTTCGGCTTTGGCCAATCATAACAATACAGAGTGTGACCATATTACTGAACTTACAAAACCCTCTGAAGTCACAAACAAATGAATACGAATGAATTTGTTGTTTACGTTATAATTCATTTTGGACTTGTTGAAATTCATTACAGTTGTAATGTGGGGATTCGTATACATCTGAATCTCCAAATAACAAAAACGTTGTCCAACTTTCGATTTGTAACTAAACAGTTTTTGTGCAGAATTACACACATTAAACATTACGCGTGTCCCTTCGGTGATTTCAAGAACACTTCTTTGAACATCACAGCTCTAAATGTTTCTTATTATATGCTATAATTTCCTGCACATTCATTGTGTTATTACATTTTACTATGGGTTTGCATGAGTTAATACAGTATGGCCTTGAACACTGCTTTAATGAATAAAGATGTGCCTGACCTTTGCCATCTACTGTATGTGCTATATTGTTAAATGGAATCCAAAGATGATGTTGTGGATTTGTGGAACACCATACAATAGATTACTATACACACAAGCTACATATGGCTAGAACATGAGCTCAGTAAGATTTTGTAATCACCACACATTTCCTGCACCTATTGGTTTGAAATACATATTTACAGTATATTTTAATTAGAAGGAATGTCAAGAATCATTGTGCATAAGCAACTTTGCTGTTTTAAAGCCCCACCGGGACAATTTCTTTTTCAACAAAATGTGTATTGGCAATCCTGTGGAGTCGATTTTTAGGTGTAACGTAGTATTTATTTTAAATTAATGTATATTTATCACATTTAAAGTGGTTGTAATGGAAGAAGATTTTTTATCCAAATGCATTCTATGCATTAAGATAAAAAGCCTTCTGTGTGCAGCAGCCCCCTTCAGCCCAACCAACCCCCCCCCCCCCTGATGTCAACCTAAATCCAGTAATTATGCACAAGAGACTCGGCTGTCCAGGATCCCCCTCCTCATTGGCTGTGACAGCAGCATGTCGCAATTGGCACTCCTCTGCTGTTAATAAAAGTCAACAAGCCAATCAGGAGAGAAAGGGGGCATACAGAGCTGCAGTTTGGCTCAGGTGCCGCATAGCAAGCTGCTTGCTGAAGGGGCACTTAACAGGAGGGTGGGGCCAGGAGCACTAAAGAGGGACCCGAGAAGAGGAGGATCTGGACTGCTCCATGCAAAACCATTACACAGAGTGGGTAAATATAACATGTTAGTTATTTTTAATAAAAAAAAATAGGCTTTAGTATCACTTTAAGTACTATAGGTGATATACAGTAGGTAGTTATTATTTTAATAAAATAATCATATATTCTCAACATAAATGAACATGAATAAAGAGGGTGCTGTACAAAGCAGCAGGATGTCCAGTAAAAACATATTTCAGGATAGATTCTATGAGGGAGCTGATGGAACTAATGATGGAACTTTTTCAGCAAGGCCACATACATAAGGAAAGTATACCTAAATATAGTGGGTGAGGAAAATAACCCCCACAGTTGCAGTATGGTAGAGCTATAATGAAAAAAAGGTTCACACCAAGGGATATACTGTATATGTAGTACCAACCTATCATATTTTAGAATGTTAGGCACATTTTTGTTTTGGCTCCTTCTGTAGACAAGGGAGCAATGATTACTGTACTTGTTCTGGTCTGTTCAGGGTTTCATAGGCTAGGAGTTTGATTGCTTCCCCTTGCCTATGGAAGAAGCTTCCGGAAAATAGGGAGGAAAATTCAAATGACTAGCCTAAATATTTATCATGACCTGGCCAATCCCTAGAGAACAGTGTCCAGCAGGTGGCTGGGGAAGTAATACATAGACTAAAGCACCAGAGAAATTGTTCTCTTTCCCCAGGAAGGTTCCAAGCCGTGGGAGAAGGAAGGTGGCTTCTGCCTATTTATGGTAGCCCGTGGAATGTGTAGCTGGTCTTGAGGTCTTAGGGCTTGAGGGCCTGGAGTGAACTTTCTAAAAAGCTGGCTGCAGGACTGGGTCTGGAGAATAATTGTCTCTCTCACTGAACTGTTTCCAGAGGAAGCTGAAAGGTGTTTAGCTGTCCTTGGGAACTGTGAGTAATGACCATGAATTGATTCCTGTTGACTGTGTGTGCTTTTAGGATAGAGCTTAGCTTGGACAGAGACAGCTCTCATCAGGTTTCAGAGTACTGACCAAATCCCTGTCCTTAGCAGAATTCAGAATGTGAGCCTAGAGAAGAGTGTGCTCCTGTTTATTGGGAAGCATCTGACCTAATCACTCTCCTTGTCCAGACCTGGACTTGAACCTGGGACCTCAGCTGTGTCTGGCAATGAGCCTTCTTACCAAGCTATCTGAGATGCGGGACAGCACCTTGTCAGATCCTTTAGACAACCCTGCCTTGTACCTTGATTTCAGCTGAACTTTGAATTCTTTGCTCCTCCCATGAACTTCCTGATATAAGCCACTACTGCAACCTGCCAGAATATTCTGTCACAATCAGGGGTCAGGCTCAAAGACCAAGTGCTATAGCAGTTTCAGCACTACTGAAAGCTCAGTGAGAAGGCTCATCACCAGACACAGGTGAGGTCCTATGTTCAAGTCCGAATCCTGACACTCCTGTTTAAAGCGGAGGTCAACCAATTTTTTTTGTTAAGTCAGCAGCTTTAAATACTGCAGCTGCTGACTTTTAAAATAACGGGAAGTGGCATAGATACCTGCGGGTGGCTCGGGTATCTATGCCTGGAAGTGGGAGAAAAATAACTGTATTACACAGAGTTCCAAAAAGCGGAAGTTACATTTTTGGGTGGAACTCCGTTTTAAAGTTCTTCAAGAAATAATATTCAAAAAGACATCCCGCTAGACTGAGTTAGTGGAACTACATATAAACTAAATATAAACTAAAAGAATAAAACATTTATCTGCTTCCACTTTTCAAGTTTACTTATCAATAAATGTTTTGATAACTGTCCTTTAAAGCAAACCTGGTGGCTCACTTTATTTGGTTCATTGGCTACAGGGCCCAATATTGCACATGTCTAAGTGTCAGCAGGTACCTGTAGACTAATTCCAGAGTGGCCCAAGACATTTTTTTAGCAATCAAAGCTAAATTGGCCAAACTTGGCCTGCCTTCCCCAGCCCCCACAATTTTATGTTGGTCAATTAAAAATATGTGTAGTTTCACTGGACAATATAAAATTGTTATGCTGGAGAAGGTGGACCAGTGCATAACATGTCACTTCTGATTACTATTTTAATAGTACTTCAAGTACTCCGAAGACATTCTGAACTAATATGCAAGTGCTTCACTTGCTTTCTTTAAGGATCTAGAATCACTATACATGCATGGTAAAGAACAAATCCACTTTTAGCTGGATTCATTTCGGATATTTAAATGTTTTGGTAAATCCAGGAAACAATTCTTGATGTGGAAGTATACTGTAAGAACCACCTATTTTATAGAGCTGTATTGTTTAGCTGTCAAGCTAGGAAGGAGTTAATCCAAGCTAATTACTTCAACATATTCTGACCATCAAACCTCATTTAAGACTTCATCGTTTTCCCAGAGGTTTGCAATTTCAGAAATTATTTTTGCAATCCTTTAGCTGCTTAAGTATTATTTTCTAAGTGAATTCGTTCATTAAAGGCATTTTCAGGCCTAATTGTTCTTTATTGGAAATGTCAGCTTTCACAGTTCATTAACAAGGGCATTAGTGGGAAATGCAAAACAAACTTTGTATACGAAGATCAACAGCAGTCATTAGCAACTGCTATTCAGTAGGAGACAGCACTGTACTGCAAGCTCTGAGTGTATACCTGAGGTGGTGTACACTGGAGAAGGTTATTGAATTATGTTTTGCCTCCTTTTACAACCACCTTAAATTAAGGATCAACTGACATCTGTCTTTACATTTTTATTTACTCTAGCTAGTAGACTGTTGTGTTGACCAGCTAGCCATTAATGTAGGATGACATACAGTAGCACTACTTACCAGACCACATTTATATTATATGGATGGATTTACCCTTTGACCTTTCACACAAACATACCAACCGTCAAGCTCCAATGATTTAGTTACAATGTTGGAAAGGCTGTATCTATGTCTAAAGCTTCATAATCTCAAGCCATAGGTATTGGGACCCCTCTACTGCTAGCAACTTGAGATTTGAAGAGTTCTTCAAAACCATAGACACAGATGTCACGCACTGGAGCTAAAAACTCTTGATATATAAAAGTCTTGGTCTGCTAAAGAACAGTAGCCAAAATTTGTTTAAACACTATTAGTATTAATGTTTGTATAGGGGTATGAATGCTATACTATAATGTGAAGGGTGCTCTTTATTGAACCAGAGCCAACTTAGGCTGAATATCCTTTTAAGTTCATGTTAGCCTAGCTTCCTCATACATCAATCCTTCTGAAAAATAAAAGTTGCCAGTCTGGGCACACGTTGTACCTGTCATTCAACAATGTCGTTATGTTAGCAGCTTACATGTTGTATTTAGCAGATGTTTTTGATATTTTTTGCAGGTTCTCAAAAAACTAAAGTAAGATGGTTCTTTTGAAATCATAAATGAATAATGATGATACTTAGAATTAAGCACATGTTTAGTAAGGGTGGATCATTTCTTCCTTTCATATTTTGATTCCAGGCTGCTGGAACCTTAGGGTCGTGAAACCAATTCTCTACACCGGTGCCCTGATGCAGAGCGGATGGTCTCCCTCTCTCCCCCTTGTCACCCTTCTTTGCTGTTCTACTTCTTACATTTTTTCTTCTCCTGGTGGCCATTTTCTCACTTCTTACCCTCTCCTTTAAATCTCTATCATCTCTTTCTTCAGATTGTAACTGAGACATGTGGTCAGGGCCTTATGTGGTAATCCTCCGAGGCCCTCTCTGTGGTCCTTACTCACTAATCTATTGTATTACAACTACCTGTGCCACGTGCATCAGGTGGGATTTTATTCTCCCCTACATTCTTTCTACTCATGATGTTATATTATCATTTAGTTACTATTTATCATTGCATTCTAAATAATATTTAATTATTTGTACGAAGACACCTGCTAATTGAAATACTTAGTCATTGTCCCATATGCAATGTTTGTTATTACCTACTTTCAATAAAAAAAATATTGAACAAGAAAGTGTTAATAAAACCCACAACAGTAAAATCGGTCTGTACATGCAGTAAAGCATGCTTGTTATATTCACTGTGGAACCTAAGGAGTTAATACTCCCCATTATGCAAAAAGGCTGTGTGATCCTGTCTTCTTTGACCCCTCCCTTCTTACACTGCCCCAATCCATCTCCTGATAAGACAAAGCCATTGGAGTCACTCTGCACATGCTCAGTTTGGTGTGTATTGCTAGAGAGTTTTTGTTTTTTCTTGGTAGGGTGCTTGTGATCAGCACAGCGAAAATCAGCACTGTCCAGACAGAGAGTCAGGGGTCATGCAGCCTCATAGTGCAATCATAGTAGAATGAAAACTCCTCCTACAAGCTTTAACCAGATACTGATAGAAGTCACAACCCTGCTATATACTGCTGATGAGAAAAGGTATTTAGCAGTTTATATTTACTAAAATTGCATTTCATATTCTGTGTACTATGGGAGATCATATATAGTAAATGCAGGGTCCTGGGTTTAATAACAATATCAGTAAAGGTATTGCGTCATCCTGTCTCTGGGAGTCTGGATCCGCCAGGTGCCTGGACTGATAGCCATCTCAGTGAGCCGCTGAGACAGCCACTCTCTACCCTGCCACAGCTAAACGCTCCAGTGAACTTGGAGGAGCAGAGCAGGAGAGCTTCTGATTGACAGTCAGCAGCTCTCTGCTCGGGGAACCGAGAGAACCAAGCCATCGGCATCTCAGTGCAGAGATGGCGAGGGACAGATGCAGCATCACACTGATGCTGCATCCAACTAGGTAAGTATAAAACTGCAAAATCCTCAAACCCATACTTTCCTTTAAAGGACATAAATGATTTTCACACATATAAAAGTTAGACACTATTCTCCACTACGCTGTTCATTGCACCTGTCATTAAAGGGGTTGTAAACCCTCAATGTTTTTCACCTTAATGCATAGAATGCATTAAAAAAAAAACGTCCATAGTGCAGCAGCCCCCCAATAACCCACTGTTACTTACCTGAGGCTGGTCATTCCAGCGATGAGAACAATCACACCAGCTCTAGATGGTGTTTCGGGTCCTCATTGGATAGATTAATATCAGCATGAACCATTGGCTCCTGCTGCTGTCAATCAAATCCAATGAGGACCCGTGACACCATCTGGAGCTGGTGTGCTCGGAGTTGGGGGCGGGGCTGAGTCCTGCTGTCTGTGTCAATGGACGCAGCAGCAGGACATGTGAGCACGCCCGCACGAGTGCCCCGAGGGAGATCGGCTCTAAAACGGGACACTCGAGAAGAGGTTGAGAGAGGAGCGCCGCTGAGGGACCCCAGAAGAGGAGGATCAGGGCCACTCTGTGCAAAACCAGCTGCAATGAAAAGGTAAGTATGACACGTTTGTTTTGTTTTTTTGTTTTTTTAAATAACCTTTACATATCCTTTAAATCCAATTAAAAACATCCCTGCTTAATTTACCAGCATAGACAGGTAAATATTTGAACTCCAAAACAGCAAATTTAAGTCAGAAAAGTTAAATGCTTCATGTTAAGGAACAGGTTAGTATTGCAGCAAAAGAATCAGCATAACAGTCCACCAATCAGGATTTTTAGGAAAGGTCAGCACATTTAAGTTTAAAAAAATGAAAAGGCTACTAAAGACCTACATACTCTCCACCCCTTTGGTCCCTTATGTATTTGCCTCCATGGGTGATGGGCAGTCAGTACCAACACAGCTGGGGGTCGCTGTCCAGGGATTGAAATCCTAGCTCTTCTTCCCATTCTTTCTGTAGGGCTTCCTGGATAGATAAGAGGGATTCGGATTGGTCAAAGTGGTAATGTGCCTGAAATGACTGAGAATCACTCTGATCCATTCTGGAACCAGTACAAGTGACCCCTTTTTGGAATGTAGGCAGTCCAAGGTATTTAGTAAAAGGCATGGCAAGTTTTTCATTTTTTGTCATAATTAAAAAAAACATATATATATATATATATTGTGACAGGAAGTCAGGTAAATCTGTGGGTGTTGTCAGAGATGGGAGATACATTTTTGCCTTGTTTAGACAATTCGCCAATTACTATTAGGTGTCGGCTGCATCCTGAGGCTTTTTGAGTTAAGGAGAGCAGTCAGAAAGACTTCTGAAGAGGTGAGGTGGTTGTTGATTTTTCTTTTGCTATAGCCAGCTGTTTTAGTATCTCCTCCATTTTGGTTTTACTTTAACTGCCCGCGGCACTCCACCATGTGTGAGGGATTAGCTCGGTAGCGGGGGTGTGTGACCCCCTGGATGGGTTCACTACACGCTGAACTATACAGAAAGGCAGTTTAGGATGGTTGAAAACAAAGGATATGGTTTATTCTTCCATATTGCTGGATACAAGTGCTAGCATCAAAACAGCATAAACAAAACAAAACATAAAATAAAACCTTGCCACTTGGGGCATCTACTTTCACAACACAGGAACCTACCTATGGAGTCTGGCACAGCCTACTGCTGGGCAGACACTGCTGGTCATACAGCAGAGAAACACAAGTCTTTTTGATTTTTATCACACAGAAAAATCAACAACCACCTCACCTCTTCAGAAGTCTTTCTGACTGCTCTCCGTAACTCAAAAAGCCTCAGGATGCAACCGACACCTAATAGTAATTGGTGAATTGTCTAAACAAGACAGAAATGTATCTCCCATCTGTGACAACATCCACAGATTTACCTGACTTCCTGTCATAATATATATATATATATATATATATATATATACTGTCACCAGTGAAGTACAGCATATAACAGGTGTGGTGGTGATCAGGGACACTGACTGGTGACAATATAAAAAAAAAAAACCTCAAATTATTTCATTTATTTACAATTTTTTTTAACACATTTTCTTTGGAATTTCATTGGTATATGCAATCATTGTACTGAATGAAATTAGTTCATTCAGTTTGTTTTGTTGTGATTGGCCACAACTGATCACATTGCACAGATGGGCCAGTTTATTCAATGTGATCATTGTGACCAGTCACTGCTAGCAACACAATTGTACACAATTTGTGTCTTGAAAGGAAGCAGTACAGTATTAATTCCTTTGTGTTAATTCGTTTCGGAATTGATTTTGTTTTGTTTCATTTTATTCTGCTTATACATTTTTTAACAAAATCCACATTTTCGGAAGGATTCAAATTCGGATCCATCAAAAAACTGTCAACTGATTTGAATTTTGTGTGAAGAATTGCTGGTGGTTAAGAAGCGGGCCGGGAAGCCAGCCACCGCATTTTCAACAACCGCAATGCCCTGGTCGGCAAAATCACAAGGGGGCGGCGTCACCTTCTGAAGTTATCAAGTGATTCTATCGCTTATGCCCTGTACACACGATCGGTCAATCCGATGAGAACGGTCTGATGGATTTTTACATCAGTTAACCGATGAAGCGGACTGATGGTCCGTCGTGCCTACACACCATCCGTTAAAAAAATGATCGCGTCAGAACGCAGTGACGTAAAACACAACGACGTGCTGAAAAAAATGAAGTTCAATGCTTCTAAGCATGCGTCAACTTGATTCTGAGCATGTGCGGATTTTTAACCGATGTACGTGCCTACAAACGATTGTTTTTTTTTTTCTATCGGTTAGGTATCCATCGGTTAATTTTAAAACAAGTTTAAATTTTTTTTTAAAAGATGGATAAATAACCGATGGTGCCCACACACGATCGGTTTGGTCTGATGAAAACGGTCCATCAGACCGTTCTCATCGGATTGACCGATCGTGTGTACGCGGCATTAGATATTTAAGAAATGTCAGATGGCGGAGCAGGCAGTCAGTGGGGAGCCTTCGATGGGGCAGGAGGTTTTTATTTTTTGTTTTTGGGTCAGATAGTGCGGCAGATGTCGTGATTGATGATGGATCTACTACGAGGCTATTTTTTCATTTTTTTTATCATTTTTTTTTTTTTAATCTGTCTTTATTCTCTTTTTACACTTTTTTGATGAATGGGTAGGCCATACTCATTGACATGGGGGGTGTGGGATCTGGGGGCTCCTCCCGTTCCTGGTCTGCCAGACTGCCAGCATTCTTTTACATTTCAGCTCTCAGCGGGGAAGCCTGTTGACAGCTGATGAGTCATCGATTGTTAAGCATGCAGTGGCCTGCTTCCCAATCTGCTACTTAACAATTAGCTATTCTTCAAACACAATTTGAATCGGTCACCAAATTGTAAATTGTTAGAAAATGAAAAACAACATGAATTTCAACAAATTTTAACAAAATTCATTACTATTTCATTTGGAGATTCATCAGAATTTCCAAATAACCAAAAACTCACTTGAATTTACATTCGGACTGAAACAAATTGCACATGTCTAATCTATAGTAGAAAATGAGCACTGTTACTTATCTTGGGTTATAGTTTGCGATTTCCATAAGAAACAGGACTCAAGCAATTGCAGGAAAAATAATGCTCTTGTGGAGTAGAATTAGGCGTTGATTTACTAAAAGCAAATCCCCTGTGCACTTTGCAAAGTAAAGTTATTTAAAACACAACATTTTTCCTTTCACTTGATCGGATGATGAAAGTCAGCAGAGATTCTGCTCATTTAACCACTTAAGGACCGCCTAACACCGATATACGTCGGCAGAATGGCACGGCTGGGCACAAGCATGTACCTGTATATCCTCTTTAAGTGCCCATCTGTGGGTCAAGGGCACGCACCCACGACCCGGTCCAAAGCTCTGTGACCGCGGTATGGTCACAGGAGCTGAAGAACGGGGAGAAGTGTGTGTAAACACACCTTCCCTGTTCTTCACAGTGGCAGTGTCATTGATCGTCTGTTCCCTGATATAGGGAAAGGCGATCAATGATGTCACACGTCCAGCCCCACCCCCCTACAGTTAGAAACACATATGAGGTTATTATGGATATGGTACTAAAAATGGCCTAAGGAAGATGGTGAAATGCTTATTTCAATGCGCAAACACATGCTCCACATGCTCTATATCTCATATATATCCTATATACTCTATATGTTATTGATTTCTATCATACATAGTCATAATTTGTAATGATCTTATACAACTCTTGCAATCCTTGCTCACATGATGTTGCTATCAGATATTTGTCACAAGGTCTGAAGGAAAAAGGGGAAATTTGGCTGCAAAACAGGCTGGAATTAGATCTGTGAAAAAAAAACCTGTCTGGATATCGAACCGCAGAAAACCAGACATCAGACATCAGACAAACCAAATATATACAGTATATAGCATTGTTGCTTCATGCTTCGCACCATCCTAACACAAAATAGTTATTAGCTCACAAAATCAGAGCGTCACAAGACTAATATTACGTATTAATGAGCAGGTTGGATATTCAAGAATATGCACGTCATTAACCATATATTAAGTTGAGATCGAAATAAAAAAGGGGAAGTATTTCAAACTGCAGCTTTTGTCAGTGTGAAATTATTCTATGCATGCATGCAATTATTCACTTCTTATCAGATTTGGCCAGGAAGCAGATACCAAAAAACTGACAGTTTTGTCTGTCCAAATCAATTTGGCGCCCAACGTGGGGCCCTCAGGCTTCCTGATTCGAAGGGCCAAGCCGATCGAGAGGTAACTGGGACGGATCAACGCGGACAGGGCACGGAGAATTGATCACTCTCTGACTGAACTGTAAGACTTTTAATATTGTCTACTGTTTATATCCTGTCCCGTGGTTTTGGTTGGTTCTTGTTCCCGTGTCGGCTTACCTCGATCAGAAAAGGCAGGTAATATAGCTTATAGCTTGCCCGAAGGTCATTTATAAGAACCTGCATAACTGGTATCTGCTGCCTGTATATTTGTTTCCTGTATCCTGTTCTGTTTTGTCAAGCTTGTGACGGCTGTTGGGAATAAGGGGATTAATTATATAGTCACGGATGAGAATCAACGTGGTCAAACTCCTCCTGGGGGATAAGTAATTGTGCTGTGAAGCACGGATGACCAGGAGGGGGCGTCAAGAGAATGCATAGTAGTTGCGTGGGGATCCCGTGAGGACCTGATAATCCTGTACTTCACTGCGGTTGTCACATATCCTGTTGGTTTATTGTTATATGTGCTGGCTTCTGGTGGGTTGATGAGACAGGCAGAACGGAATAGGGTCACAGATGCGATAACTGGCTGTGAAACGTGGTCAAACTTCTCTCAGGGTTGATGCAAAGTGTGCCGGAGAAAGGGCGCATAACCAGGGTATCAGGTATTAAATAAGAGGTACATGTAGGTACATAGGTACATGTACATGATAATCCTGTGACAGGTGTTCTGAGGTCTCATCTTTTCATCACATGAGCCAGGAATGTCATGTCCTGAATGTGTCTGTGGGCTACTGTTGGGAATTCATTCAGAAGGCTGGGGGCTGGTGAAAGTGATAACCCCAGGGTACAGGGAGGAAATTCTTGGCCTGAAACCTTTGTTGGTGGATGTTCCAGACGTGTTGGTGTTCAGATTAAATGTGCATTACCCTGTTAGAATTGTAGTCGGTGCATCATTGCCAGCGATAGAAGGTGAAGCTAGAGAGAGGGGATACTTACCTATTAGGGGCCAGATTCAGGTAGAGTTAGGCTGGAGTATCTGTGATACTCCAGCCTAACTGTCACTTTAAGCCGGCGTTTCTGTTTTCTGTAACCAGAAAACAAGAAACGCCGGGTTGGTGTTCCGATGCGATCGGCGCAATTGAATTTCGCCATTGCATCGCAACTTTAATTTAAAAATGGCGCCGGGGGCGTTCCCGCTGATTTACGCTGAAAAAATATGTTAATCAGCGGGAATCGGCAATTCACGATCGTATTCGTGCGCGACGCAGTGACTTTCCGACGTTTCCGTAAGCGATACGCGGCGTAAAGATAAAGCAGCCCCCTAGTGGAGTATCCTATGTTAAGTATAGGCGTCGTCATTGCGTCGGAAAAAAAAAAAAATCGCGTCGCTTGCGTAAAACTTTCATGAATGGGGATGTGACGTCATTGACGTTCACTGACAGAATTTGGAGCATGCGCACTGGGATGCATTGACACTCGACGCATGCGCAGTACGTTCGCCGCGGGATCGCACTTAGTTTAAATAATACACGCCCCGTACCCGCCCAATTTGAATTCCGCCGGCTCATTTGCGATGCGCTGCCACTTTTAGGAGCAAGTGCTTCATGAATAACAGCACTTGCTCCTAAAATTTCGGCAGCGTAACGTAAATGAGAAGCGTTACTCCAGAGCAAAGATGCTCCCATCTACCTGAATCTGGCCCTAGGTGTCCACTCCAGCCAGAACAGCCAGAGAAGTGTGAGGAGAGTGAAAAGGATAGAGTCAGAAGTCTGGGGTTGCCTCTGGGACGAGTGGATGATATTTGAAGTAACGCACTGAATTTAATTGCTGCTTTGTTAAGCCCGTCTGCAGCAGGGTAGAGACACTTTTGTTTTAAGAAAAAAAAAGTGTACTTTTAAAAAGAGGAAGTGGCAGCGCTGCTGGTCTAAGGGAAAGATTTTAAGATTACACGCAGCCAAAACTTAAGTGTCTTTCCTTGTATAGTGGAATAAAAATGGGACAGAAATTACAGAAGCCAGAGGAAGGGAGTTTAGCGTGCAGCTTGGTTGCAGAGAGGGAAGGAAGAGGAGCAGTTAAGAAGGTGAACAAGCTTGCAAGAATATGTGACATCAACATGCATATGGGTGGGAGGTTGCAACCAGAGGAATGGCGGATATTGTTAAAACGAAAAAAGGGTTTGTTGTCTGATCATGGCTTATTGGCTACAGCTGAAGCCTGGTACAGAGTATCGAAAGCCATTCAGGGGGAGGGGTTTGTAGAGCGAGAGACAAATCAACATGGATATATTGTATATGTGTATCATAAACCAGAAAGTACATTGGCCGAAAGGCCACCACCCTATAATGGAGTCCGAACACAAGACAGGAAACCCTGCCCCTCAGAAACCACCCCCTCGCTTGACCCTCCCATCAGGCTCCGCCCCAATGTACCACCTCCCTTACCACCCACGGCACCTCCCCGGGATGGTGGCCATCTTGCTACACCCAACAGTGGTGACACACCCACTCAACCCACAGGAAGACTCCCTATGACTACTTCCTGTGACGGCCATGTTGGTACACCCATCCCTATATGCCCAGTGTTAGATCAGATCGGAGCATATTACAGGGAAGATGTTAACCACGTTAACCCATTAATGATGTTAGAAGATGATGAGGACGGGGCAGAGGCAAGCAGTGGCAGTCATTGCCACTCACCTGAGCTCCAAGAAGTACTAGTGACCAAGGGGGGCATCAATCCAACTGAAACCACCCCCAGTTCAGCCAGTCATGGAAGCCATGGCCCAACTCAGATTATAGTGTCCGGAGGCCTGTCGAATGTGGACACCAGGACAACTACACTTCCCTACCAGGGCCATGAACCAGTACACTTCCCTTACCAGTCACCTCAAAGGGCACTGCAGGAAATCTGTATGGAATCTGACCGAGTGAAATCCTCACATCCCCATCCCACATCCACAGCAGCACGGCCTACATCTGCAGGCCCTTTGGGAGCAGTGCAAAAAGCCAGAGTGGGTGCTAGGTACTTACTCCCACTGTATTCCCCTCCTCTTTCACAACCCTTCTCCGAGGACATGGCAAATGTCTCAGGAAGACCCATAGGTGATTCGCATGACACCATACAGTATGGTCCCCCCCCCACCAAATAGGGGACTACCTCTTCAACTGCCACAACAGGGGAATGACTGGAGACCTCCACCCCATGGGTTGCAGCCTCACATACCTCACATACCAAGGGGGGAAATGCCGCCTGCACCATTAGGCGCACCCATGATGTATGTGACCTTTAACCCTCAACAAGCATCATCCCTTGTAACCAGTCTTCCAGACCCTGAGAAACAGCCCATGCCATTTTACAGAAGGATTGCCCAGATCCAGAAGGCATACTCCTGTGCCTGGCGGGACCTGGTAAGCCTGTGTGAAATCAAAGCAGGGGATGCTTACTGGCCAGTAATGGAAAGGTGTTTTAGGGTGGACAGTGGCGTCCCTGACAATACATATGGTTCGGGATGTGAGTTTGTAACGCAGTTACAACGGTGGGCACGTGACCGTCTGGCAGACCAAGCAACAAGCATACAAGACATTACACAAGACAAGGCTGAATCAGTTGAGAAATTCCATACTATGATGTTACAGGTGTTCACTGATTTGGGGTTCAGCACACAAAACAAGGCACATACACAGATGCTATCCTCTGCATTTGTAGCAGGCCTCAGGGAAGCAATCCGGAAAGGCCTGCTACTATCTCGGCCAGAATACAGAGTGTTACCTCTTGACACTCTACTACTGGTAGCAAAGGGTATAGAGTCCTCACAGGGTAATAGGAAGGCAGTCCCTCTCATGTTGGCTTCTGACACACCATATCCGCCACCACAAGCACGAAACTCGCGAGCCTGCTGTTACAACTGTGGGAGGCCCGGACACTTTCGGAGACAATGCCAAAGCCAGTGGAGACCCGATCGAAGACAGCCCGATCATGGAGATGGCCCAAGAAGGGGAGATACTCAACATCAAGGACAAAATGTCCAGGGGAATTCCAGGCCAGCACCTAATGATTGGCCTCCTCCTCCTCCTCTTTTTGGCCATATGGACCCATAGGAATTCGGCAAGCCTGTGTCACACACTCCAACCATGATCGCAGCACACAAAGATTCAGGAGGACCGCTAGCCAAGATAACTCTCAGTATCGAGGACCGGCCCACCACATTTGTCTGTGACACAGGAGCTGCCCGAAGTGTGATTAGAACAAAAGAACTGCCCGATACCTCCTTCCTATTGGACAACAACATTACATGCGTTGGAGTGGATGGAACACCCCGAAAAAGTCCTCTGACCCGCCCCCTACAAGTTGGCAACATCCCTGACCTACTAACAAGATTTGTGGTCTCCGACACCTGTCCCTTGAACTTACTAGGGGCTGACGTCTTATCCAGACTCCAGGCCTCAATCTCCTTCCAACCTGATGGTGGTATCCGAGTGACCTCACCACTGACTGATGAAGACACCTCAGCATTATGCTCCATCCCACTTTTGCTGTCCCTGAACGTAGAAGACAAGACTGGAATTCCGGAAGAGGTTTTAACTCGAATACCTTCCTGCCTGTGGTCTACAGGCCCAGAAGACATCGGTCATCTGAAAGTCTCGCCAGTCATGGTCAGAATGAAGCCTGGAGCCCCTTTCCCCAGAAAACCCCAATACCCCCTCAAGCCCTCCGTGTCAGCAGCGATCACTCTCCAGATAGAGGCCCTCCTACGGAATGGGGCTCTCATACACTGCACAAGCCCCTGCAACACCCGCTCTTCCCAGTCAAGAAGAAAACCCCAAAAGGAGAACCTGTGAAATATCGCATTGTTACAGGACCTCCGAGCAGTGAATGAGGCCACCATATTGGAATCACCCATCGTACCCAACCCACACACCTTGCTGGCAGGAATACCACCCACGGCCAAATACTTCACTGTGGTGGACCTAGCGAATGCCTATTTCAGTGTCCCCCTAGACCCGCGGTGTAAATTCTTATTCAGTTTTGTTCATGAAAGGAAAAGTTACACCTGGACTGTAATGCCGCAGGGCGCCCAAAACTCTCCGTCTCAATTCGCCAAGGCAATGAAATAAATTTTGGACACATGGATCAAACTCCACCCAGACGTTGTACTTCTCGAGTATGTGGATGATCTCTTGCTCTGTGCGGATACCCAAGATGATGCCACAGCCCATTCTGAAGACCTTGTCTGTTACCTGGCCGAAACAAGGTTGTAAAGCGTCAAAGCAGAAGATTCAGTGGTGCAAGACAACAGTGGTCTTTCTTGGACATAGTATCTCACAAGGTGTAAGACATCTTACTCAAGAGCGAATAGCTGTGATCAAGGCAATTTCCGGTGCCAGCTGGCCACGAGTCTCTCCATGCATTTTTGGGCCTAATATCTTATTGTCGTTCTTGGATTCCAGAAGCATCTCTGCTAATGCAACCACTCTATGATGCTCTGAAGACTGATCCTTTCACACTGCCACCAGAGGCCCTTACGAACTTTGAAATTCTGAAACAGATCCTGTCTGTGGCCCCTGCGCTTGGCCTTCCAGACTATGAAAAATGCTTCAAGCTATTCGTCTCAGAGAGAGAAGGACACGCCACAGGAGTACTGGCCCAATCTTATGACAACAGACTCAGACCTATCGGGTACTATTCCTGTCGATTGGATCCAGTAGCTAGGGGGGCACCCTCATGCCTCAGAGCCGTTTTTGCAGCCCAGGCCCTTCTGGACAAAACTGCAGATCTCGTGCTGGGCCACCTTCTCATCCTACTAGCCCCTCATGACATATCAGCTGTGCTGAACCAAGTACAACCAAAACATATGTCAGCAGCAAGACATCTCAGACTACAATGCACTCTGCTCCTCCCGGATAACATCTCCCTCCTCAGGTGTAACACCCTCAACCCGTCCACTTTGCTCCCACTTCTCGAGGGGGGAAACGACCCATACGATACCCCTCACGACTGTCTCGAAATGATGAAGATGGAAACTACACACCTGTCAACAGTTAGCAGAGTGCCGCTGGATGACCCTGACCTGACTATCTATGTTGATGGATCAAGATATGCAGATCATGAAGGGAGGTACCATACCGGATATGCTGTCACTACCAAAGACACAATCCTCCATGCCTCTGCATTGCTCCCCTCTAAGTCCGCACAAGAAGCAGAACTTCAGGCCCTAATCATTAGTGTTGAGCAGAATATGCCATATTCGATTTCGCGATATATCTCGAATATATAGTCGAATATTCAAGATATATTCGCTAAATACGAATATTCGTGATATATTTTGGAAATGAAATCATTGCGAATTTTCGCTATCGCGAATGCGAATGCGAATTGCGAATTGCGAATGCGAATGCGAAATTTCGAGAAATGCGGAATGGAGCACTCTGATTGGCTCAGAATATTCGTGATATATTACAATATAAAATAATTGCGAATATTCGAGAAATGCGGAATGGAGCACTCTGATTGGCTCAGAATATTCGTGATATATTACAATACACAATAATTGCGAATATTCGGCAAATGCGGAAGGAGCACTCTGATTGGCTCAGAATATTTGTGATATATTACAATATAAAATAATTGCGAAATTTCGAGAAATGCGGAATGGAGCACTCTGATTGGCTCAGAATATTCGTGATATATTACAATATAAAATAATTGCGAATATTCGAGAAATGCGGAATGGAGCACTCTGATTGGCTCAGAATATTTGTGATATATTACAATACACAATAATTGCGAATATTCGGCAAATGCGGAAGGAGCACTCTGATTGGCTCAGAATATTCGTGATATATTACAATATAAAATAATTGCGAAATTTCGAGAAATGCGGAATGGAGCACTCTGATTGGCTCAGAATATTCGTGATATATTACAATATAAAATAATTGCGAATATTCGAGAAATGCGGAATGGAGCACTCTGATTGGCTCAGAATATTCGTGATATATTACAATACACAATAATTGCGAATATTCGGCAAATGCGGAAGGAGCACTCTGATTGGCTCAGAATATTTGTGATATATTACAATATAAAATAATTGCGAAATTTCGAGAAATGCGGAATGGAGCACTCTGATTGGCTCAGAATATTCGTGATATATTACAATATAAAATAATTGCGAAATTTCGAGAAATGCGGAATGGAGCACTCTGATTGGCTCAGAATATTCGTGATATATTACAATATAAAATAATCGCGCGATATCGCTATTGCCGAATAATCGCATTGCGATTTTTCGGGAATATAAAATGAGCGCTGCAGCTACTCGGCCCAAGGTCTCTAATCATACCAGCAATGCTTTTAGACGTCGATGGGGATCTCTAGGATGTGATCTGTTCTAAAAAATTTTTTAAAAAATACGAATATTCGAAATAGCGAATATTCGCCGCGATATTCGCGTTATTCGCGAATACTCGAATATGCAATATTCGTAGCGAATATTCGCAATGCGAATATTCGTGAGCAACACTACTAATCATGGCATGCAAGCTGGCGGAGGGGAAAAAGGCTAACATTTATACAGACTCAAGATACGCTCTGGGAGTGGCCTGTGATTATGGGGTCCTGTGGAAGAATAGGGGATTTATGACAGCAGTGGGAACACCCAAAAAAAAAAACAGCGCAGCAGTCAGGGACCTGATTGACGCTCTGCTTCTTCCTACCCAAGTGGCGGTTCTCAAGGTAAAGGCACATGGCAGACTGAATACTCAAGAAGCACAAGGTAATCACTTGGCAGACACTGCAGCAAAACATGCCGCGAAAGGTGTGCGAGAAGTCATACGCAGAGTAGACGTCCAAGGCACTCCGATACAAAACATTTTGACACAAGAAACTTTGCCACAAGACGCGGTACAGGCCACCATGATCTTGCAGAACCCTCCTGTGGATTGCTCACGCTTGAAGGAAATGCAAGAGGCAGCAAGTGAGGAGGAAATAGGAACATGGACAAAGAAGGGAGCCATATTGAAGGATGGACTCATGGAAGTGAATAAGAGACCATGTTTACCACGGTCCATGTTCCCAGCTGTGGTGCAGTGGGCTCATGGTGCTTCTCACCTGTCGAAGACCTTGATGAATTCTTTGATCAATAAATACTACCTGGCCCCGGGAATTACCCCACTTACCAACAACTTCTGCAAGTCATGCGTCATTTGTGCTAAGTGCAACCCAGGAAGAACGGAAAGGACACCCGTGAAACATCTAGCTAAAGCTCAATATCCCTTTCAACGAATACAGATCGATCACATTCAGATGCCAAAGAGTGGCCGGTATGAATACGCTCTAGTAATCGTTGATATGTTCAGTTCCTGGCCTGAAGCGTTCCCTGTGACCAATATGACAGCAAAGACCAAAGCCAAGAAGCTTCTAACGGAAATAGTGTGCAGATATGGTGTCCCAGAGGTCATAGAGAGTGATCAGGGGCCGGCTTTCACGGCCTCATTAACCAAAGAAATATGGACAGCCCTAGGAGTCACACTGGCTTTCCACACCCCATACAACCCTCAGAGCAGTGGGAAGGTAGAGAGATTGAATGGCACAATAAAATCCCAAATGTTGAAAATGTCTCAGGAGACTGGGATGAGCTGGCCAGACAGTCTACCCATTGCCCTGTTCAGTGTAAGATACACTCCTAAAGAGAGCCATGGTGTATCTCCTTATGAAATACTGTTTGGTTCAGCACCGAGATTAGGGTGTTATTATCCACAGCAATTACAGTTACAATCCGATGTATTAACTGATCATGTGACTGCTTTTTTTTTTTTTTTTTTATTTAATCCTTCTTTTTTTATTTAGGAAATATTGGTTTTACAACAGTAATTTCTTATTCATCACATTATAACAAAACATATATACAGAACAGTCACTTATTGTCTTGTAGCCCCTTATATTTGTTAGGGCTAGGAAAGAAACTTAGAGGTGGCAGGGTAGGGGTAAATGGAGGCTAATTGTTTACGTCTGGGGTTCACCTAGCTGCAAAGCCCTGAAGTTTCTCCTCCAGGTTTTAGTTCCCCCTCTATTTAGTAGGGTGTCATGTTCCCCTATTTTCTCCAGTCTTTCCCTACTGTCCATCTTTAATTGCCCTTTTTACCCCAACCCCCCCCTGTCCCTGATTCCATTTATAATTCCCGTATTCTCTTGTGTTACCGTATCTCCTTTTATTCCCTTCTTCCCCCCCTACCCTCCCCTACCCCCAAAGAAAAAAAAAAAAAAAAAGGGGGGGGGTCTTCCCCCCCACCCACTTTCTCCCTCCTCTGCTTTGTCTCGTGAATTAACCCGTATCCATGCAAAAGTTTTCTCTTCCATTCCAGATCCTGAGTTAGATACAGGAACACACAAGCTGGTCCCCGGTGATTGGGTTATGATAAAGAAATTTGTGAGAAAACACCCTCTTGACCCTTCCAGGTCCTCCTAATAACAGCTACATCGGTGAAAGTTGCAGTGAAGAACACCTGGATACACGCCTCCCATTGTAAGAAGGCTTCCATACCCGAGGAAGCAGGAAAAGATAAATCATGATCCTATATATCCTTTGTCTGTGTGGTTTGACTAGAGCACAACATGCAGCCATCACTAAGAAAGATGGGAAGGTTATTCTTTGGTATAATTCATCTGATACCCATGTACTGTAGCCACATTTAATTTCCACCCGTGTAAGATACTCCCGTGTCCAGAGCATAACAGCAGGTCAGAACGGTATGAAAAAGGTGATGGAGAGGGATATATATGTGTCACTAAAGGGTCGTGGGGAAAGAATTGTGACAGTTGGGGAGCAGCAGCTTGGAACACAGGGACACCCTGGGGATATAAACCTCAACCAGCCAATGACAGTAAAGACAGCCAGGGGGAGCCCTTGCTAACCCGTCTCACCCTCACCAAGCCAGGGCCCAGTATGACACTGGTTCTAAACATACGGAATCCGAGCCCATCCGATAAGGGAGATTATGTGTTGGGGTGGTGGTTCGGAGGGGGTCACTGGGGTCATAGAGGGTCTTTCCGTTTAGAAGATATGTACAACAACAATGAATGGCAGCCAGTCAAGAATGTGCCCCCACCAAACCCCTTGAAGCCCCATGTACAGACCCTGGGGGACATGGTTGCAATAGCGGATCCTACCTTTAACCACTTAGCAACCACCTGCCGAAAAATAACGGCGGCAAGGTGGTTGCTTAACTCTGGGATCACGTTATATAACGTGATTCCAGAGTCGCGCTCCCGCGCGCCCCCTGGGGCGCGCACACGGGAATGTCCGTGACCGCCGGGTCCAGAGGACCCGGCGGGTCACGGATCACGGTAAATCGCCGCTGATAGCGGCGGTTTACCACGTGATCGCGCCGTCCAATGACGGCGCGATCAGATGTAAACAGACCGGCGTCATTTGATGACGCCGGTTCCTCCCTCTCCTCTCTGTACCGATCGGTACAGTGTGAGAGGAGAGGGGAGGGAGCGGATGGCAGCGCCAGTGCTGCGGGATGGATCTGTGACAAATGTAGTCACAGATCCATCCATCCATCCCTCCCTGCTCAGCCATCCCTGCTGCACATACTCTGCAATGCTGGGCAATACTCTGGGGGGGGGGGCAATACTCTGGGGGGGGGCAATACTCTGGGGGGGGGGCAATACTCTGGGGGGGGGGGGCAATACTCTGGGGGGGGGGCAATACTCTGGGGGGGGGGGCAATACTCTGGGCATACTCTGGTGGGCATACTCCGCAATACTCTGGGCATACTCTGGTGGGCATACTCCGCAATACTCTGGGCATACTCTGGTGGGCATACTCCGCAATACTTTGGGCATACTCTGGTGGGCATACTCCGCAATACTCTGGGCATACTCTGGTGGGCATACTCCGCAATACTCTGGGCATACTCTGGTGGGCATACTCTGGTGGGCATACTCTGGTGGGCATACTCCGCAATACTCTGGGCATACTCTGGGCATACTCTGGTGGGCATACTCCGCAATACTCTGGGCATACTCCCGCAATACTCTGGGCATACTCCCGCAATACTCTGGG
Organism: Rana kukunoris; assembly: GCA_029574335.1. Taxonomy (NCBI): domain Eukaryota; kingdom Metazoa; phylum Chordata; class Amphibia; order Anura; family Ranidae; genus Rana; species Rana kukunoris. Next base: position 459,335,655 of record CM056051.1, on the reverse strand, counting down.
CATACTCCCGCAATACTCTGGGCATACTTCCGCAATACTCTGGGCATACTTCCGCAATACTCTGGGCATACTTCCGCAATACTCTGGGCATACTCTGGTGGGCATACTCCGCAATACTCTGGGCATACTCTGGTGGGCATACTTTGGTGGGCATACTCTGGTGGGCATACTCCGCAATACTCTGGGCATACTCTGGGCATACTCTGGTGGGCATACTCCGCAATACTCTGGGCATACTCCCGCAATACTCTGGGCATACTCCCGCAATACTCTGGGCATACTCCCGCAATACTCTGGGCATACTCCCGCAATACTCTGGGCATACTTCCGCAATACTCTGGGCATACTTCCGCAATACTCTGGGCATACTTCCGCAATACTCTGGGCATACTCCCGCAATACTCTGGGCATACTCCCGCAATACTCTGGGCATACTCCCGCAATACTCTGGGCATACTCCCGCAATACTCTGGGCATACTTCCGCAATACTTTGGGCATACTTCCGCAATACTCTGGGCATACTTCCGCAATACTCTGGGCATACTCCGCAATACTCTGGGCATACTCCGCAATACTCTGGGCATACTCCGCAATACTCTGGGCATACAGCGCCCCTGTCCCCGTGAGCTCGCATGCAGAAGCGAACGCATACGCAAGTCCCGCCCACATATGAAAACGGTGTTCAAACCACACATGTGAGGTATCGCTGCGAACGTTAGAGCGAGAGCAATAATTTTGGCCCTAGACCTCTTCTCCAACTAAAATGATGTAACCAGTAAAAATATTTAAAGCGTCACCTATGGGGATTTTTAAGTCGCAAAGTTTGGCGCCATTCCATGTGGCCACGCTGTGTAAAAGTCCCACACATGGGGTATCGCCATACTCGGGAGGAATAGCAGAATGTGTTTTGGGGTGTAATTTGTGGTATGCATATGCTGTGTGTGAGAAATAACCCGCTAATATGAAAATTTTGTGGAAAGAAAATAAAAATGAAAAAAATCTTGATTTTTGCAAAGAATTGTGGGAAAAATTACAACTTCAAAAAACTCACCAGGCCTCTTTCTAAATACCTTGGAATGTCTTCTTTCCAAAAAGGGGTCATTTGGGGGGTATTTGTACTTTTCTGGCATGTTAGGGTCTCAAGAAATGAGAGAGGATGTCAGTACATCAGATGTGATCAAATTGATCAATTTTCAGTAATTGGTACCATAGCTTTTAGACCCTATAACTTTCACCCAGACTAAATAATATCTAATTTTTTTTTGTTTTGTTACCAAAGATATGTAGCAGTATACATTTTAGGCCAAATTTATGAAGAAAAATTACTTTTTTGCAAAATTTTATAATAGAAATGAAGAAAAATTCATTTTTTTACAAAATTTTCGTTCTTTTTTCATTTATAGTGAAAAAAATAAAAACCGCAGAGGTGATAAAATACCACCAAAAGAAAGCTCTATTTGTGGGAAAAAAAGGACAAAAATTTCATTTGGTTACAGTGTTGTATGACTGAGTTATTGTCATTCAAAATGTGAGAGCACCGAAAGCTGAAAATTGGTCTGGTTATTAAGTGGGTTTAAGTGCCCAGTAGTCAAGTGGTTAAAGATACAATGGAGGTTGAAACCGGCCTCTCGGAAGTCAATCTCTGGCTAGAGTGGATGAGATATAGCGCCAGTAAACATAATAAAACCAACTGCTATGTCTGTGGTAGTGCTAGGCCACATTTGGGTACAGTCCCATTAGTTATACCTAAAAAGGAGGAAGAGTGCTTCTTAAGCCTCTACACAAACATTTCCACTAACCAGTTAACGTGTGAGAAATGGAAAAAGGAATATCCCATAGACACTAGGGCCACAATACCCAAGGTAGCTATCACCATATACCCTGGAAACTACACTTGTTATGCTCACCATAAAGGGAGGCAACTTTTCCAAAGGTTACTGTGCATCTTACAGTCATGTCCCGGCCAGCATAGTACAAAATCAAAGTCAATCCTTGGGGGATGTGTATTGGATATGTGGAGACATGCAGGTGAGGACTAGGTTGAAGGGGCAATGGAAGGGAGAATGTGCCCTTGCAAAGGCTATCATGCCTCTACACATCCTAACGGAAGGTACTCACCACACACAGGGTAAGAGGACAAAAAGGGAAGCCCTTCCGGGAAGTTTTGACCCTCATGTGTATTTAGATGCCATTGGAGTCCCAAGGGGAGTCCCTGATGAATTCAAGGCCCGAGACCAGGTAAAAGCAGGTTTAGAGGCCCTAATCCCCATAATAACTGTTAGCAAAAATGTAGATTGGATAAATTATATATATTACAATCAGCAAAGGTTTGTCAACTACACGAGAGATGCATTCCAGGGAATAGCCAAACAGTTGGAGGCCGACTCTTAAATGACTTTCCAGAACCGGATGGCTCTGGATATGATATTTGCAGAGAAAGGAGGGGTTTGTACTATGATAGACAAAATGACCAGCACCACTTGCTGTACCTATATCCCAGACAACACCGGCCCGAATGGCCAAGTCACTGTAGCTCTTAAAAAGTTAAAGAATCTGTCAGTTGAATTAAAGAAAAATTCAGGCATCACAGATCCATGGGACCAATACTTCAGTTGGATGAACGGGTGGCAGAGAATTTTAACCCAAATAGGAGTAACTATATTAATCGTCCTATTTCTCCTCGCTCTGGTAATTTGTTGCATACTCCCTTGTCTGAAGAAATGTATAGAGAAAGCGGTGGAACAAGGAATCCCCACATTCGTGAACCAAGATGTAGGACACGAGGAAGACGAGTACGAAGAACCACACATTCCACTACAGACATTCCCAGTCTCACATCATGAGTAGGCAGGACAACAGGGACAGACAGGGCAGGGAACCCAAGGGCCGTGACCTGGGTTCAGCTGCAGCGAAATCCATCCTCACCACTAGAGGCTCTGGGGAACACCTGCTGGACCTTAGACTCCGCGCCCTGGGGTGGGGAATCTTGGGATAAGATAGGAACAGATTAAAATAGATTAAAATAGCATTTCAAGGGGGGAACTGTTATGGATATGGTACTAAAAATGGCCAAAGGAAGATGGTGAAATGCTTATTTCAATGAGCAAACACATGCTCCACATGCTCTATATCTCATATATATCCTATATACTCTATATGTTATTGATTGCTATCATACATAGTCATAATTTGTAATGATCTTATACAACTCTTGCAATCCTTGCTCACATGATGTTGCTATCAGATATTTGTCACAAGGTCTGAAGGAAAAAGGGGAAATTTGGCTGCAAAACAGGCTGGAATTAGATCTGTGAAAAAAAACCCTGTCTGGATATCGAACCGCAGAAAACCAGACATCAGACATCAGACAAACCAAATATATACATTGTTGCTTGATGCTTCGCACCATCCTAACACAAAATAGTTAATAGCTCACAAAATCAGAGCGTCACAAGACTAATATTACGTATTAATGAGCAGGTTGGATATTCAAGAATATGCACGTCATTAACCATATATTAAGTTGAGATCGAAATAAAAAAGGGGAAGTATTTCAAACTGCAGCTTTTGTCAGTGTGAAATTATTCTATGCATGCATGCAATTATTCACTTCTTATCAGATTTGGCCAGGAAGCAGATACCAAAAAACTGACAGTTTTGTCTGTCCAAATCAAGGTCACACTTAACCCCCTCAGTGCCCCCTAGTGATTAACTCCCAAACTGCAAATGTCATCTTCACAGTAAACAATGCATTTTTATAGCATTTTTTGCTGTGAAAATGACAATGGTCACAAAAATGTGTCAAAATTGTCCGATGTGTCCGCCATAATGTCGCAGTCACGAAAAAAAAAAACGCTTATCGCCGCCATTAGTAGTAAAAACATTTTTTTTAACAAAAATGCAATAAAACTATCCTCTATTTTGTAAATGCTATAAATTTAGCGCAAACCAATCAATAAACGCTTATTGCGTTTTTTTTTTTTTTACCAAAAATAGGTAGAAGAATACGTAAACTGAGGAAAATAAATATTTTTATATATTTTTGGGGCATATTTATTATAGAAAAAAGTAAAAAATATTGGGCCAGATTCACATACAATTAGATTCGCGTAGAGTATCTGAAATACACTACGCCGCCGTATTTTACCTGGCTCTACGTGGAATCCCGATAGATTTTGTCCAGTAAACTACGGCGGCGTAGTGTATTTCTCCCGGCGCAAGCCATCTACGCGAGTAGGGGGCGTGAAGCATTTAAAATAGGCACGTTCCCGCGGCGATCGAACTGCGCATGCTCCGTTCAGAAATTTCCCGCTGTGCATTGCGCGAAATCATGTCGTTACGTCATTTTTTTTTGAGTAGCGTCGTTTACGGACATTCCTATTCCCGAACGAGTTACGTAAAAAAAAAAAAAATATTTAAATTCAACGCGGGAACGACGGCCATACTTAACATGGGCTACGCACCGTTAGACCAGCAAAAAGCTGGTCTAACAGTACGTAGAAAAAAATAGACGAAAGCGATTGCGAAGACCGCTCGTATCTTCGTGGATCGCAGTAAAAACTCATTTGCATATCCCGACGCTGAAAACGACGCGGACTCCTCCCAGCGGCCGCAAAAATATTGCAGCGTAGATCCGAAGGCTTACGAGGACGTAAGCCTCTCGGATCGAAGCCCGAAGCCGCCGTATCATGGTTTGAGGATTCAAACTAGTGATACGGCGCGCAAAATTTGAAATTACTCCTGTCTAACACCAGTTAGACAGGCGTAATTGCTCTGTGAATCTGGGCCATTGTTTTTTTTTCAAAATTGTTGCTCTATTTTTGTTTATAGAGCAAAAAATAAACAACGCAGAGGTGATCAAATACCACCAAAAGAAAGCTCTATTTTGGGGGGAAAAAATACGCCAATTTTGTTTGGGTGCCACGTCGCACAACCGTGCAATTGTCACTTAAAGCGACGCAGTGCCGAATCGCAAAAAGGGGCCTGGTCCTTTACCTGCATATTGGTCCAGGTCTTAAGTGGTTAATAAGCTCTGAAACAACTGATCTTGCAGAGTGCAAATGCACAGTGCACAGTTTATTTGCTATTAGTTGATCAACCCCTTAGTGTCCATCCTCTGGTGAAATTCCTTCTTTGGTCTTGTGAGGTCCCCTCTGACACAGACCTTCTTTCTATTCAGAGCTACTTCTCATGGAGCCTCTTCATTCTACTCTGATCTTCTCCCGTATCCAGATTTTTTTTTCTCCAGATACTCCCCCAGTAGCTTTGTGTTCAGCACATGACTGTCTTATCTAATTTCTTTCTCGTACATCACGGGACACAGAGCGGCATATTCATTACTATGTGGGTTATATGGAGTACCTTCAGGTGTGGACACTGGCAATCTCAAACAGGAAGTCCCCTCCCTATATAACCCCCTCCCCTAGGAGTCCCTCAGTTTTTTCGCCAGTGTCTTAGGTGTTGGTCACGGAATAGCTTTGCTCCACATCCTTGGGATTAAGGGCGGGCTAACCGGATCTGTCCAAGGAGCCTCAGTGCCAAAGTGGACAGTACCCGGGCCCCAGGCCGTGGGGTTTTGCCTATAATGCTCCTCTTTGGAGGGCTGGACCCTGGGCCCAGGACTTGGAGTTTGTAAAAACCATAAGTTCCTGTTTGCCAGGGTGCTATATAGGTCCAGGACAGTGGGTACCTTCATAGGACCCCAGGGCCTGAAGGTCTACTACGCTACCCACGGAGATGGGAGAAGATTGGATCAGTTTGCTGGACAAACATCCTGCAGCATGGAGCAGGTAAGGGGGAGCCTGCGGGACTTGGTTCGACAGCAGGCTCTCCGGGGTAACCTAAAAGGGGGGATAGCCTAAGTATGCTCTGCATGGGCAACCTTGTTCACTATGTCTAAGAGAGACAGGATGACACCCTTTCTCCCCCATCACTAGGTTCCCCTGTCTAAGAATGTGTTGCTAGCTAAACCTGCTGTTTTCTTCCTAGGGCTAGTAAGGATCCCTAGGGGCCTTTGGAGAGTCCTACCTGGCCGGGGGTTTGAATCTGCCGCCTGTTTCTGCGTTCCTGGATCTCCAGCAGCGTGGCTCCTCCATGTTCCTCCTGTTTCCGGCATACGCGCGCGCGCGTGCGCGCGCACGTCTTATAGACGTTTTTCGCGCCGTTCAGACAGGAGGGCGGGGGGGGGCGTGCCTGCGGCGTCATACAGGAGGCGCGCCTTTGTGCTGTTATAGACAGCAGGCATTGTCAGTGCTCAGTCTGAGGCTGATTTTCAGAAGGAGAGGACGCAGAGCGGCAGAACAGTGACTCCCGGTGGCGGAAGAGGGGTAGTACATGCTGGACTTTGTTCCAATGCCTTTTTTGTTAAGCCAAAAAATTCCCCTTTTTGCAGCAGGTTGGAGGCTGGCAAACTAAGTTTGGGGTCACTGTATGTTGTAAAAAGAAAATATATAATATATATTTAAAAAAAAAAAAAAAAAAACATACGGGATCCCATCAGTTTTTGGGCATTAGTGATCTATTGTCCCCTAAACTCTGGTTTTGTACTCCTGGCCACTACAGTCTGTTGTGTGGGCGGAGTCCCTCGATTTTGTATTATGGCTTCCAAAGGTTCGGGGTCAAAGGGTACAAAAAAGACCAAAAAACAAAAGGGTTCCCTTTCTGATTCTGATGATATGCCGATACTTTCCCCGCAACTTATTAACATAAAAGGCGCCTTGGATGAGCCATTAGGGGGATCTGGTGCGGAGGCTGGCCCAGATCAGCCCAGCCCTGTGTTTATCACAGAGGAGATGCTAGCCGTATCCCTAGGGGGGCTAGAAGAGAGAATAGCAGCATTGATCGCTAGAGCTATTCCTGGTAAGAAACGGGTTAGATCCCCATCACCAAGAGGTGTATCCTCAGATGCTGAGATTCTCTCTCCGGAGGAATTGGAATCACAGGAGGATCAACTAGACCTGAACCAAGAGGGTTCAGGGATTGAGGGGTCTGCCTCGGAGGAACCATTTTCAGACTCCCAGACAGAAAGACTGTGGGTACAGTCTTTGACGGACATGGTCCGCTCGGCATTTAGTTTACCATTGCCAGAGCCTCAGGTTCCTCCGGTATCCTCTCTGGGCTCTTTGAAAGCTCCGTTAAGCAACGCAGTTTTTCCGGTCCATCCTCTTTTGGAGGAATTGATCTTTCGGGATTGGGTACGGCCGGACAGGATTTTTCTGCCACCGAAAAGATTTGCGGTCATTTACCCCATGGAGGAAAAATTCTCCAAGAGGTGGAGGCTCCCAATAGTGGATGCAGCCATCTCATGTGTGAATAAATCACTAACTTGCCCGGTGGAAAACATACATATGTTTAAAGATCCGGTTGATAAAAGATTAGAGACACTTTTAAAAGCATCCTTTGCTACGGCAGGAGCAGTGGTGCAGCCAGCAGTGGCTGCGATTGGTGTTTGTCAGGCGTTAAAAGACCAGACAAAGGAGATGTTAAAGGACATGCCTACCCAACAAGCAGAAGAGTTTTCTGACATTCCCAGAGCTCTGTGTTTTGCTGTAGATGCTATAAAAGATTCCATCCAGCAGGCCTCTCGTTTATCACTATTTTTGGTGCACATGAGAAGGCTCTTATGGTTGAAGAACTGGGCGGCGGAGCCCCCATGCAAAAAGCTTCTGGCAGGGTTTCCCTTCCATGGAGGACGACTCTTCGGAGAGGATCTGGATAAATATATTCAGACTATTTCAAATGGCAAGAGTACCCTTTTACCGGTCAAAAAGACATTCCGGGCTCCTACATTTAAAAGGCAGCTCTTTCCTGTCTCGGGGCCCTCAAATTCCAGGCAGTATCGACGGCCGCCTGCACGATCCAACGTTAACAGTAGATCGCAGGGACAGGCCCCTGGGGGTAAGAGGCCGTGGTATCGCAAGCCGTCAAAAACAGCCCCTAAGTCTGCCTTATGAAGGGGCGCCCCCACTCTCGCGGGTGGGGGGAAGGCTTCGTTTCTTCTCAGAAGTTTGGGAAGCCAAGATCCCCGACAAATGGGTCCGGGCATCGGTAACCACAGGTTACAGACTGGAGTTTCTAAGGTATCCTCCGCCTCATTTTCAGGAATCAAGGCTACCAACGGATCCAGCAAGGAAGGCCTCAATGCTGGCAGCTTTGGATCACCTGCTTTGCCAGGACGTAAATATAGAAGTGCCAGCCCAAGAGCAAGGGCTAGGTTTCTATTCCAATCTCTTTGTCATACCAAAGCCCAACGGCGATGTCAGGCCAATCTTGGACCTAAAGAGGTTAAACGGTTACCTAAGGGTTCGTTCCTTCCGGATGGAATCCATCCGGTCGGCAGCCGCCGCGCTTCAGAAGGACGATTTTCTGGCCTCCATAGACATAAAGGATGCTTACCTTCATGTACCAATCTTTCAGTTGCATCAAAGATTTTTACGCTTCGCGGTGGGGCAGCGACACTTCCAATTCAGGGCGCTCCCCTTCGGGCTGGCCACGGCCCCCCGGGTATTCACGAAGATCCTAGCCCCAGTTCTGGCCAATTTAAGGATCCAGGGGGTCACAGTCCTAGCATACTTGGACGACCTTTTAATCATAGATCACTCACGGCCGGGTCTGCAAAAGGCAGTAAACCTCACGGTTCGGTACCTCGAAGAATTCGGCTGGGTCCTAAACCGGGGAAAGTCAGCGTTCCAGCCTACAAAGCAGTTGGAATACCTCGGCATGAGGTTAGACACAGAACAGCAAAAGGTGTTCCTGCCCCTGGTAAAGATCGAAGCTATCAAGGGGTTGGTTCAGTTGGTTCTAAACAAGAAAAAACCAACTATTCGCCTGTGTATGCGAGTACTAGGCAAGCTAGTGGCCACGTTCGAGGCAGTACCATACGCTCAGATCCACACTCGCGTCCTACAGGCAGCCATTCTAGCAGCCTGGGGCAAGAGGGCACATGCCTTAGAGTCCCCTTTGACGCTATCATCAAGGGTCCGACAAAGCCTGGCCTGGTGGTTGAACCCTCAGAACCTTCTAAAGGGAAAATCCTTCAGCCCTATTGTCTGGAAGGTAGTTACCACAGACGCCAGCCTGGCAGGCTGGGGGGCGGTCTTCGAGGGGTTCTCTCGCCAGGGAACTTGGGTGAAAGCGGAGAGGCAGCTCCCCATCAATATCTTGGAGATCAGAGCTGCTCGCCTAGCCCTTCTGGCATGGACCTCCAGATTAAAGGGGTTCCCGGTGAGAATCCAGTCAGACAATGCCACGGCGGTGGCATACATAAACCACCAAGGGGGAACCAGGAGTCAGGCCGCTCAGAGGGAGGTGAGCTTGATTTTTCAGTGGGCAGAGGTTCATGTACCCTGCATTTCGGCGATATTCATTCCCGGAGTGGACAACCTGCAGGCAGACTTCTTAAGTCGCCAGAGTCTGTTGCCAGGGGAGTGGTCTCTGCATCCCCAGGTCTTTCAGACAATCTGCCAGAGGTGGGGAATGCCGGACGTAGATATAATGGCATCCAGGTTCAACAAGAAACTAGACAGGTTCGTGTCTCGAGCGAGGGATCCGATGGCCTGCGGAACCGATGCGTTGGTTTGCCCTTGGCATCAATTCAAACTTCTATATGCATTCCCTCCACTACAGTTACTCCCTCGCCTGTTGCGCAAGATCAGAGTGGAGCACAAGCCAGTCATTCTAGTAGCTCCGGCTTGGCCCCGGAGGACTTGGTACTCACTAGTCCTGAAGATGGCAGTGGGAGACCCTTGGACTCTTCCTCTACAACCAGACCTACTCTCACAAGGCCCGATCCTCCACCCTACATTACAGCGTCTAAATTTGACGGCCTGGAGGCTGAATCCCTGATTCTCAGGGGTAGAGGTCTGTCTAGGCAAGTAATCCCTACCCTGATTAGGGCTAGAAAGCCGGTCTCCAGGGTGATTTATTACAGGGTGTGGAGGAAATACGTAGGCTGGTGTGAATCCAAAAGATGGAATTCCCGCAAATATACTATTGATAGGGTGTTAAGTTTTCTCCAGCTAGGAGTGGATAAAGGCCTGGCACTAAGCACAATCAAGGGACAGATCTCAGCTCTGTCAGTGGGGTTTCAGAGGCCGCTGGCCACCCACTCGCTGGTAAAGACCTTCTTACAGGGGGTCTTGCGTATTAATCCTCCTGTCAAGTCACCAATTTGTCCATGGGACTTAAATCTTGTCCTGTCCACTTTACAGAAACAACCCTTTGAGCCGTTGGCTGAGATTCCTTTAGTCTTACTGACAAGAAAGTTGGTTTTCTTGGTCGCCATAGTTTCGGCCAGGAGAGTGTCAGAATTAGCAGCCTTATCATGTAAGGAACCATATCTCGTTCTACATAAGGACAGGGCAGTTCTCCGGCCCCATCCTTCCTTTCTACCAAAGGTTATATCCAAATTCCACTTAAACCAGGATTTGGTACTTCCATCCTTCTTTCCAAAACCTACATCTAGAAAGGAGGGGTTGCTGCATACCTTGGATATTGTCCGGGCCATGAAGGCCTATCTTAAAGCTACAGAAAAGATCCGGAAAACAGATGTATTATTCGTTCTACCAGATGGCCCCAAGAAGGGGCAGGCAGCGGCAAAATCCACCATCTCGAGATGGATTAGACAATTAATCATTCAAGCCTACGGTTTGAAGAGGTTACCTCCTCCGTTGTCGGTAAAGGCCCATTCTACCAGGGCCATGGGCGCCTCTTGGGCAGCACACCATCAGATCTCTATGGCTCAGATATGCAAGGCGGCAACGTGGTCATCAGTCCACACGTTTACAAGGTTTTATCAACTAGACGTGAGAAGGAATGCGGATTCTGCCTTTGGACAGGCAGTACTACAGGCTGCAGTTTGAAATCCTCGGGATCAGAAGCACCCTTGGTTGTAAAAAGAAGAAAAAAAAAAAGTTTTTTTGACTAAGTTGGAATTATTATTATTATTATTATTTGAGTTTACCTCTAAATTGAATCCTTCTTTGGAAGATGTCTCCCTCCCCTCATTAAAGCATTGCTTTCGGACATCCCACATAGTAATGAATATGCCGCTCTGTGTCCCGTGATGTACGAGAAAGAAAAAGGGATTTTTAAATACAGCTTACCTGTAAAATCCTTTTCTTGGAGTACATCACGGGACACAGAGCTCCCACCCCTCTTTTGGGTGACCATTTTGGGAGGCATACTGCTTGCTACAAAACTGAGGGACTCCCTCTAGGGGAGGGGGTTATATAGGGAGGGGACTTCCTGTTTGAGATTGCCAGTGTCCACACCTGAAGGTACTCCATATAACCCACATAGTAATGAATATGCCGCTCTGTGTCCCGTGATGTACTCCAAGAAAAGGATTTTACAGGTAAGCTGTATTTAAAAAATCCCTTTTTCTTGTCTCCACCCAATTCCTGTCAACAGCACTGCCATAGTGGTTATCTAAAAGGATATACATGCCTCCTGCATGTATCCTTACCTGTCAAATGTCTCCTATCTGCCTGGTATGAGACCCGAAAAACAGCAGATTCTGTGGGTGGGTCTGGAGCTCGTGGGTGGAGTCGTGATGTCAGTAGACTCCCCGCCTACCTCTACACTCCCCCAGTCAACATGCATTTTCTCCTGTGTGTTTCTTACATTGAACTTCTGCTATGATCACCAACATCTAGTCAAAACCCAGAAAAGTCACCACATGCCTTCAGCATGCCCAATCATGCTGAGGTGTGGAGCAGCCAATCCTGGTAGAGCTAAAGAAGAAAGGAGGAGGGGATCTGAAGTACACAGAATGCCTCTCGCAGGCTTGTGCATGAGATATGTAAATCACCTGTAAATTAACTGCTATTTCTCTGTGTGTCAGTTTTTATCTCACTGAAAAAAGATAAGATGACTGCTTAGAGCTTGAGTAACTCTTTGTGGCAAGACTGGGCATAGATGACATGAAATCCTATACTGTACAAGGTGCAAGCCTTAATTAAAAAAATAATAATTTGGGTTTACATCCACTTTAACTAACCTTTTAACGAACAAGTTAAACAAGTTAATTAGCCTTCCAATAGAGGAAGCTCATCTTCTGAAATGTAGATGATAGCTAAAATCATGTATTATTCCATATATTTATGCTATTAAAATTTACTAAAATAGCAATGGCAACACAGAGCATCACCCAGGATTTCACAGTGCTGCTGTACAAGGGATTAAAAGAGGCTGATATCAATACAAATTTGGGGGGTTTTAATAGTTGCATATAAAAAGAAAGTTTAAGGATTTTTTATTTTTTATTATTACATACTTGAGCTAATAGTTTTCCAAATTTTTATATCTGCATAGGATGTAACTATAAGACTGCACAGTCTAACAGTAAGAGACAAATGTTTAAATATAAATTATTTTTGGCTGGTGAGAATTTTTTATTCTTATGAACTAGAGACAGATGCTTTATATTTGTTTCCAGAATTCTCCCAAGCATAGGCTGCGACTCATTTATTTCCTTCCACTTAAAATCGCCTCTGCTGCCTCTTCTGTTCAGTGTGCTGGGATGGCGTACTTATTAAAGTAGTGCTGCTGTGACCCTGGGCAAAGCTAGCTCAGCACTTCAAGTCCCACCTGATTTGAAATATCCTGACTCATTTTATTGATGCTATTCAAGAAGTTTCTGACTGACACCATGCAACAAGCTATAAACTATTACTCTCCAAGAATACACTTGGTGTGAAATGTCTCCTACACATATTACATTTACTGGATACTGCATGGACTTGAACAGACATGTTTTCTTAACACATTAACAGGCTTAGAGTGCCAGCTCTTAAGGTTTCCAGAAGTTAGGGGATGGGGATATAATGTGATCTTGGACATGACTTAAACTTGAATAAAACAGCTGATGTATGTCCTCCCCAATCCAACTCTACACACAGCTTCTCCTTGCTGAACAGCACCCCTACAAAAGCTCCAGTTCATCGGATCTTGGATCCAATAATCTGTCAACACTGTTGGTCATTAAAGCAGAGGTTCACCCTAAAACAATTATATACCATCACATCCAGTATACTTCCGACATCTACAGTATGCTGTTTTGTCTTATTTTTTTTGCCGTACATACATACATGCCAGCTTTCGGGTTCTGGCTCCCGTGGGAGTTGGCGTTCCTATTCAGAGGTTAGATGATTGACGTCTGGTGAAAAACTTCCCCTGGCGCATAAGGCGCGTCACCAGTTTTCCGTAAGTAGCCGACCCGAGAGTCACCTCTATACGGCGCTATACGGCGTCTGCGCCCACCATGTAGAGCTAACTGCGCTGGCGCCTTATAGAGCCGACTCGCAGTTCGGCTACTTACAGAAAACTTGTGACGCGCCTTATGCGCCAGGGGAAGTTTTTCACCAGATGTCATTCATCTAACCTCTGAATAGGAACTCCCACTCCCGTGGGAGCCAGAACTCGGAAGCCGGGGGGAAAACAACAATAAAACGGTATGTACGGCAAAAAAAAAACAGCATACTGTAGATGTCGGAAGTATGCTGGATGTAATGGTATATAGATGTTTTTTAGGGTGAACCTCCACTTTAAAATTTTAATTTAACGTATAGTGTTTTATATACTGTGTTTGTGATTATATACAGTATATAGCCACAAGGTTTAGGAGTGTGTCTATGCAAATGTTTGACCATTCTTCCACAAGCACAACCCCTGGAAAACAACCCCACACTATAATTCCCCCTCCACAAACTGATTTGGAGGGTTGGCCCAATACTTTTGGCAATATAGTGTGGATGAGCGCATTTGGGGTGAAGGAACTTGACTGCCCTGCACAGAGTTCTGATCTCATCTGGATAAAACACCTTTGGGATGATTTAGGGATGAATTATTTTTTTATCAAGATCTCCTGTTTTTGGGATTATTTAAAAAATATTTTCTAGTGATCTCCATACTGTATATATTTTTATTTTTATTTTGGTGTGTCAAGTTACCACAGCAACATTATTATCTTGTATTTTTTAACATCAAGTGTTTGGTTGGTGTCCCTTGTTAATTTGACATTGTATTTTTGAAATGCCTACTCACAAACAAACTGTCCTTTTTTGATCAAAACACATAGGCAAGTATTTACTGTAAAAATAATTTTCATTTATTCTGGCTTATAACAAAATAAAGAGGATGGACATGCTGGAAAAACTGCTGCAATTTGCGAATCCTTTGGACCCCAGGGCAGACATCAAGTATTTGAAAAAGAAAATTGGAAGCTTGAGAAGTACATACAATAGGGAGCACAATCTGGTCCTGGACACCGAGAGATCAGGAACAGCAGCAGATGACATATATGTCCCCAGTCTGTGGTACTACACCGGCGTCTTCTGTCAGACCAAACTGAACCGAGGCCATCAATTTCTTGTCTTCCTTGTAGCCTTCCCTGCACCCTTCCTTGCAGCCTTCCCTGCAGCCTTCTCTGCAGCCTTCACTGCACACTTCCTTGGAGGCTGTGGCTCTGGAGGTGGATTTATGGCAGGAGGAGGAGAAGGAGGAGGAAGAGGTGGAGGAGAAGGAGGAGGAGGATGGGCGAACTCATGAAGGTCAGTATTTGGTGCCCATTTCCTGCATTTTGGCAGCAACTAGTCAGGCATAGCCCTCTTGAGCAGTGGGGGGTCTCTGAGTTTTGCATGTACATCCCGAATGAGGGCCAGTGCTGCCTCATCCAGGTTCCTACCCCTCTTGGGCCTTTTTGTTTGAAGGGGGAGGTGAGGCACCTGGGATTGGGTGCTGCCACTGGCCCCGGCCACCTCCCAGCTGCCACTGTGCCCAGCCACCTCCTGGCTGCCACTGGGCCTGGCCTCCTCCTGGCTGCCACTGCCCCCTACCTCCTCCTGTCTGACACTTTCCAGATCCTCATCCTGGATCTTCCTGCGTATAAAAAAGGGACATCGTTTTTTTTCTTGTTTCATCAATCACACACTTTTTTTGCCAGTTTGCCCTATCAAATACAGCCAGTTTGCCCCCTCAAATACAGCCAGTTTGCCCCCTCAAATCCAGTGAGTTTACACCTTCGCCTCAAATGCAGCCAGTTTGCCCACTGTTTAACCATTTGGAAGCTGATT
This sequence comes from Rana kukunoris, assembly GCA_029574335.1. Classification (NCBI taxonomy): domain Eukaryota; kingdom Metazoa; phylum Chordata; class Amphibia; order Anura; family Ranidae; genus Rana; species Rana kukunoris. Next base: position 459,320,583 of record CM056051.1, on the reverse strand, counting down.
AGAGCTTCTGGTGGCATTTGATGGGGCAAACTGGCGGCAATTGATGGGCACAGTGGCTGCGTTTGATGGCACAGTGGCAGCGTTTCATGACTGTTGTAAATTGAATGTTAATAAATAGAAAAGACTATCATTCTGACCCCAGCATTTTTCATTCTTGTTGCAATCATTTTTGGCCACTACTGTCTATTGATATATAAAACACTTTTTGTTCAAACACTAATTTCTTATCAATATTAACATCTATTTTACATCATTAATTTTCGGACAATAAATCTTTCGAAAAACACTATACCTGGCTCCAGCTGGGCGCATCCACTTCTTCCAGAATGGAAGACCCAGGTTGTTCCTCGTAAGTCTCAGCTGGGGTAGAGGGAAGGGTGGAGGGAAGGGTAGAAAGTGATGGCTTCACTTCAAGCTGGTTGTCCAGAAAGTGCAATTTATTGTATTACCACAGACTGGGTACATACACATCTGCTGCTGCTGCTCCTAACCTCTGTGACTCCAGGACCTCATGGTGCTCCTTCCTGTATGTGCCCCTCAAGTTCCCAATTTTCCTGTATATAAACTCAATGGTTGCTTCTGGGACCTGTGTCTTTACAAATTGCAGCAGTTTCTCCAGCACTGGCACAACCGAGATATCCATCTTTAGCGTGAGCGGTCCTGTAAACGATAACGGTGGTCTCCGCAGCGGATTCCCCCCCCGCTGCTCTCCCGCACCCTCCGCCGCTTTCTGGAGCCATCGGTAGCTGGTCCTACGTCAGTTCCGCCCATGCTTCTTAAAGCAACATTTTTTAAATGTAATTTTTTCAAATGACAACATTTTCCTTTTTTGTTTTTTTTTTGCATTTAAGATCGGAGGTCTTTTTGACCCCAGATCTTATATTTAAGAGGACCTGTCATGCTTTTTTCTATTCCAATAGATGTTTACATTTCTTGTAATAGGAATAAAAGTGATCCATTTTTTTTTCAGTGTAAAAAATAATAAAATAAATAAAAATAAATAAGAAAACACAAAAAAAATGTTTTAAAGCTCCCCGTCCCGACGAGCTCACGTGCAGAAGCGAAAGGCATACGTGAGTAGCACCCGCATATGAAAACGATGTTCAAACCACACAAGTGAGGTATCACCACGATTGTTAGGGCAAGAGCAATAATTCTTGGGACCGTGATCAAGTCTGCTCAGACGAAACGTAGGGAGGAGACGTTCTGACGTCACCGCGTGTTTTCCATCTCTCTACCCGGAATACGGGCTGTGTATTCAAGCCGGCCGGCTGATGTGTTTTTTTCGCCTCGATTTCTGCAACTTGATGTAAGTGCAAGACTTTTTGTTTTATTCAAATAAATAAGGATTTTATGCTATGTGAGGCTTCTTGTCCTTTTATGTCTGTGGATAATTCGGAGACACCTCATACCTAAATCTGACAACCAGGCTGTCCGCATTGGATCTCTCCCTGATTGCTAAGGAGCAGCATTAACTATATTATGCCCATAATATATGTCCGTCTGGTAAGAGGCTTTATATGACTTCGGTGGAGGTTCTTTCTATACCACACTTTTCCAACCGTGTGATTTTGGCACCTGTGGGAATATATATCGATGAACTCACCCATATGCTGATGGACATTTACGTTGGAGATATTTATCTACATTTTGGAAATGTTTTATCTGTGCACATGCTGATTAGCTAAACTACTTAGATAATATTTATTTGTATACATGTTATAATAGCCGTTTGGAGTTATTTACATGTAATTTTCAGCGCGATCTCATTTTTTGGTTACATTATCTTTCATAATATATAAAAAAAATGGGCCAAATTTATTATTGTCTTATTTTTTTATTCCAAAAAGTAAATTTTTTCCAAAAAAAGTGCTCTTGTAAGACCGCTGCACAAATACGGTGTGACAAAAAGTATTGCAAATACTGCCATTTTATTCTCTAGGGTGTTAGAAAAACATATATATAATGTTTGGGGGTTTTAAGTAATTTTCTAGCAAAAAAAACAGTTTTAGTCTTGTAAACACCAAATCTGAAAAACACCAAAGGTCCTTGTGTTAAAGACACAAATATAAAGCCCACTTATCAGATTCTTCACCCCCTCTGATGACCCATTATAATTTTTTTTAGGAGGGGTTCCAGCTGAGTTTGGGCCCTCAAAAAAAAGACTCTGCCACTCTGCCTGAATTTAATGAGAATACAATCATTTATAGACATTTTAGGGGGGGGGGCTAAATGAGTTTGGGCCCTCAAAAAAAAGTCTCTGCCACTCTGCCTGAATTTAATGAGAACAAAAACATTTGTACACATTTTTGGGGGGTGTTTAGGCCAAAGCACTACAATGGAGCTGACAAAATACATGCTAGGTGTGTATGGGCCAAGGACAGCATTAAGGCAATGATGCATGTAGGCCAAAAAAGGATCATTAAAAGTTTACAGCATGCATGAGGACAAAGGGGACATTAACAGCATATTACAATCATGGAAATTAGGGAATGATGAAAGGAATACAATACATTGCCATACAATAAATACATAGAATGTGATATTAAAGGAGAAAACTTGTCTTAATATACTCCTTTTGCAGCACTTGAATGATGGCAGAACAGGTCTCTGGGATAATGATTTCCTGAGCCTGGGGTGAGATAAGACAAGATTGAGCAGAATCCCATTGTTTTTTTCCGACAGGAAAGCCGGTCATGTGTACGTGGCATCACAGTGAAATCCATGGTAAGTTGTAAAGTTGTAAAGAAAAAAATGTTCACCTTAATGCAATCTAAGCCCCTGTTTTACTTACCTGACCCCTCGAAAGTCTCGCGCTCGATCCCGAGAACATCTGATTGGCTAGAGCGGATGGATTAAGAGCAGCGCAGCCATTGGCTGGCGCTGTTGTAAATCACATCCAGTGACGCGGCGTGCCAAGGGGGCTATGGCAGGTCGCTGTATCACGGGAGCTTGCCCGCAAGGACTCACCACCATGCGAGCTCTCTCACATGACTGTGGTGAGTTCTTGCGGGGAGGACCAGAGACAGCCTCCAAGGGACCCCAGAAGACGTGGATCGGGGCCACTCTGTGCAAAACGAACTGCATAGTGGAGGTAAGTATAACATGTTTGTTATTTTGAATATTTGTATTTATTTATTTTTTTATAGTAACCCTTTAAGCCTAGTGTCAAGGGAGGGTATGTTGTTCTCTTATCTGAAAATAATTATGAGGATGAGTTTTTAACACAACTATCTGATCAATCAACATATATTAAACTTGATATTAATCCCTTCTAGCTTTTGAGGCATCTCTTCTTACCAGAAAATAATTTCAGTATCTAAGTGTAAATTTATTTAATGTGCCCATCATATCCACAATTCCTCAAATTCATAAGAGCATTACCAACCCCCTGGATGCCCCATAATCTCTGGAGCAAATTGGGAAGTAGATGCCCTGATAAAGGGAATTGTAATATAATTACCTTCCTATGTTCGGGACACACGTGATGTCCTGACTAGGATAACTGGGGTGGAAGTACAGGGGGGTGTCATACTTGTTGGCATCGATGTGTCGCCGATGTACCTTGGTCACACATCACTGTGGCTAAGGTACATTGACAATATTTTTATGGTCTGGAATGGAGGGGTACAGGAGTTACATGATTTCATGTCTGAGCTTAATGCAAATTATAAAAATACCAGACTCACATATACATGTGACCTCCTAACCCTGCCTTTCCTGGACCTCTTGATTGCCATTGACAGTGGTCGGCTGAAGACAAGAACATTTAGAAAAACTACGGCAGCCAACATGCTTTTCTTGGCCTCAAGCCACCATCCCCCATCATTAATTAGGGGAAGTCCAACTGGGCAGTTCCCCCGCATTCGGAGAAACTGCTCACATGAGACTGCCTACCAATCTGAGTCTGATTCACTATACAAGAGATTCAGGCAATGGGGTTTTTAGCCATAAAAACATCCCCTGTCATTAATTAGGGGAATTCCAACTGGGCAGTTCCCCCAGATTTGGAGAAACTGCTCAAATGAGACTGCCTACCAATCTGAGTCTGATTCACTATACAAGAGATTCAGGCAATGGTTTTTTTTTGCCATAAAAACATCAGAAACACACTCAATAGGGCCTCATCAACCAAGCGTAGCGATCTCATTACCCCCCAAAAGAAAGAAGATCTGTATCACACAGCTACTGTACTACACAGCAAATTTCCCCAGAACAATTTTTTACCCGTTATGGGGCACAATGGGAGGAGGTCTGGTCAATCCTGGTCTATTCTGATGAGATCCCTGATCTATCGAATATTGTCAGTCCAAGGCCACTATTGGTCTCTCGGAGAGCAAGGAATGTAAAAGACAATTTTGTGCACTCAGAATTCACCCAGACCCCCTCTAATAACTGGCAGAGGAACATGCCCTGGCCTAAGGGCATGTTCTCATGCGGCCACTGCCAAATCTGTCGGCATGTTGTACGTACAGATAAATTCACTGATGCTGGTAATGAGAAGGTTTATCAAATTAAACAATTTATCAACTGTTGCACAGGAAAGGTTCTATATATTTTAAAATGTCTGTATCAAAATCTATACGTTAGCAAGACTAAAAAAAAAACAGTTATGAATACGTATAGGTGAACATCGGTGCAGTATAAGAAACAACCGAAAAAGTAAGGACAAGGATAACCCAAAGTGGGGTTCCATTGCACAACATTTTGAGAGGTTCCATAATTCATCTATTGATGTATTAAAAGTAAGGGGATTCTTTGCCCTATTCCTACCCAACCGCAGAGGTGACTATGACAAAGTCCTTCCTACGGAATGAAAAGGAATGGATCTTCTGGTTACGAACTATGATCCTGAAAGGGTTTAACACTGAGCTAAGCTAAGCTAAGTGTTTCTTGAAAATGTATTCAGCTGATTGGAGCTTTATATTGTAAATATATATATATATATATTGTAGCAGAGCATCCCAGCCTGGGAAAGTCCAGTTCGGGGTTTATACCTCTCCCAGGCTCCTCTCTTACACGTTCAGGGATCTCTGATCCCTGATCCAGGTCAGGTGTTGGCCCTCTCCCCCAGGCCAATTTAAGCTCACCTGAGCTAACAGCCATTGCTCTGTCCTGGGAAACAGTGTGAATCTGTGAGAGCAAGGAGGCTGCTGAAAAAACTGGTGAGAAGTTTGTGTTTGAGCTAACAAGCGGTAGGCTTGTTTAGCTTATTAGTTAGGACCTGCATATCATGTAGTTAGAGCCGAGACACGGCTAGGTGTTTGTTTGGCTATTTTTGTTTTATTTTCTGCACACTGTACAGCACCTGTAAATAGACTTTGTATAGCACCAATAAACATCCCACTGTTGTTCACTTATCCTATGGACTTTGGTATCTGTGCTGGCTCATCCCAGGGAGTTTTTGTACCCGCTACCTATCCCCAGCTTACATATGGTGGAGGCTGCGATCAGCAATAGTAAGTTACTATTTAAAAGGCCAGTAACTAAAGTGACAACATGGAGGAAACAAATGGTGCTATTCAATGCTGCACAACAGCAAGCAAACGCTGCACAACAGCAAACAAATGCTGCGCTATGGTACAGGAGCAATCGCAGAGGCTGTTTGAACAGCTTGCCACTGCTGCAGAAGCGGATAGGAAAACCCTGACTAAGGTTGCAGAAACGCTAGCACAGTGGGCACCTGTGGAAATCAAGGATATTAGAGACAAGCCTTCAGCCATCCATGTGGCTCGCTTTCTGTCTAAAATGACTACGGATGATGATCCAGAGGCCTTCCTGCTAACATTTGAACGGACCGCTGAGAGGGAAGGTTGGCCTAAAACCAAGTGGGCGGGACTGATCGCCCCCTTACTTTCTGGTGAATCGCAGAAGGCCTACTATGATCTGGAGTCGGCAGAAGCGGGAGACTATGAAAAGGTCAAGCAGGAAATTCTGGCGCGATTCGGTGTCACCTTGGCCGTTCGAGCCCAACGGGTCCACAGCTGGTTCTTCCAAATTGAGAGGCCCCCAAGATCGCAGATGTTCGACCTAATCCACCTGGTGAGAAAATGGCTACAGCCGGAGTCCCTGTCTGCGCCACAAATAGTGGAGCGTGTGGTCATGGACCAATTCCTGAGGTCACTCCCAATTCCCCTGCAGAGGTGGGTGAGTCAAGGGGACCCCAAGACGGCAGATAACTTGGTGGAACTCGTCGAAAGGTACTTTGCTGCAGAGAACATGGTCACCACCCCAACAGCCGCACGGACTTTCCACCCAAAGCCACGGTCTCCCCAGGCAACCGGTAAGACTGTTCCAGGGGAAGTGGGTGGTAAGCATGGCAAGGAAATAGGGGGGAGGATGTTTGGTGCCAGGACGGAAGTTTGGCGTCCCAAGCAAGGGAAACCTCTGCCTGTCAGCAAACCAACTTGGGGAAACATCAGGTGTTTTCGTTGCCAAGAGCTGGGACATGTTGCAGCAAATTGTCCTTTGACTGATGAACCAATGCAGTGTGATCTGTCTATTAGAAGGCAGTCTATGTTTGCTGCTGTTTCATGCGCTGCAGTGCCAAATGTGGGGAAACACATGTACCACATGACTGTTAATGATAAGCCTATTACGGCCTTACTGGACTCTGGAAGTCTGGTTACTTTGGTTACAGCTGAGATAGTTAAAACTGTGAATTTTCATGAAAAAAAAGTTGCTGTGATCTGTGTACATGGGGATACCCGGGAGTATCCTATAGCCACAGTTCAGTTTAAAACTGGCTTAGGTACGGTGTCCCATGCGGTCGGACTTGTGCCCCACTTGGTGCATGAGGCCATCATTGGTAGGGACTTCCCGAAGTTTTGGGAGCTGTGGGATCGTCCCGACCCGGTCGCAGTACCTGACTCAGTTGCAGAGCCAGAGCTCCTGGCTACTTCCGATATTGTGGGTTCAGGGGACTCATCTCAGGGCTCTCCGAGTTTTCCTTTCTCGGTTATGGCAGGGGAGCTGGAGGAGCCTGAGGAAGTCCCCACAACCAGTAGAGCCGGACAGCCGTCTGCCGACTCGGAGCCTATGTTGGAGTTTACTGACCTCAATGTGCACAAGGAAAATTTTGGTACTGAGCAGAGAAAAGACCCGACCCTTGACAGGGCCTGGGAAAATGTAATGGTGATTAATGATGTACCTGTCGAACCAGGGGATAGGCCCTGTTTTCCTTATTTCAGCAGCAATGATGATTTACTGTATCGTGTATGTAAAAAGAATGATGAAGTTATTGAACAGTTGGTGGTCCCTAAGCCTTTATAGAAGGGTGGTGTTGGAACTTGCCCATGGGCACTTGCTAGGAGGCCATTTAGGGGTTGAGAAAACCACTGAAAGAGTGTTGCGCAGGTTTTACTGGCCTGGGATACAGAAAAATATTGAAAATTATTGTCAATCCTGTCCGGTGTGTCAGATGTCAGCCCCCCAGCCCCACTTCCGAAGTCCTTTAGTGCCCTTGCCCATCATTGAAGTGCCCTTCGAGAGGATTGCCATGGACCTTGTGGGTCCGCTCCCCAAATCCGCCCGTGGTCATCAGCATATCCTTGTGATTATGGATTACGCTACCCGTTATCCTGAGGCCGTTCCCTTACGCGCCGCGTCTGCTAAAAATATTGCCAAAGAGCTGTTTATGGTGTTCAGTCGGGTTGGCATCCCTAAAGAAATCCTTACAGACCAGGGTACCCCATTTATGTCACGGATAACTAGGGAGCTGTGCAAGTTATTTAAGGTGACGCAGTTGCGAACCTCTGTGTATCATCCGCAAACAGATGGCTTGGTGGAACGTTTTAATAAGACGTTAAAGGGCATGTTAAAAAAGGTTGTTGACAAAGATGGGAAAGACTGGGACTTCCTGATACCGTACCTGATGTTTGCTATCAGGGAGGTTCCCCAGTCCTCTACAGGGTACTCTCCATTTGAGTTGCTTTACGGGACAAGGAAACTTGAGAGGGGGAACAGACACCTCACAAAAGCATAATTGAGCATATCGCTCAAATGCAGGACAGGATTGCAGCAGTAATACCAGTGGTGAAAGAACATTTACTACAGGCACAAGCAGCCCAACAGAGAATATACAACCGTGGGGCCCAACTCCGTGTTTTCTCACCGGGTGACAGGGTCCTTGTATTAGTTCCCACTGTTGAGAGCAAGTTCCTGGCTAAGTGGCAGGGCCCCTTTGAAGTAATTGAAAGAGTTGGGGAAGTCAATTACAAGGTGTATCAACCAGGTAAAAGGAAGCCGGAACAGATTTACCACGTAAACCTGTTAAAGCCCTGGACGGATAGACTGGCGTTAACTGCAAGGTCCCTCCCGGTAACGCCTAAGGGTACTGAATCCCCTCTGATCCCTGAGGTCACGATTCCGGAAACCCTGTCATTTTCCCAAAAACAGGAAGCTAGAGAGTTCCTGATAAGGAATAGAGAGAAATGTTCAGAGTTGCCTGGCACGAGTTCGGAGGTTCAGCATGATATTGTTACTGAACCTGGGGTCCGTGTCAAGCTCAAACCGTACCGAATTCCTGAAGCGAGGAGAAAGGACATCAGTGCTGAAGTTAAAAGAATGTTGGAGCTAGATGTCATTGAGGAATCCAATAGTGATTGGTCGAGCCCCATCGTGTTAGTCCCAAAACCGGATGGCAACTGGAGGTTCTGTAATGACTTCAGGAAGCTTAATGCAGTAACAAAGTTTGACACGTACCCAATGCCCAGAGTAGATGAACTTATAGACCGACTTGGCAAGGCTCGCTATCTGACTACTTTGGACTTGACAAAAGGTTATTGGCAGATACCCCTGACTGCTAGTGCCAAAGAGAAGACTGCATTTGTGACTCCGGAGGGTTCCTTTCAATATAAAAAGATGCCTTTTGGGTTGCAAAATGCCCCTGCGACATTTCAGAGGGCCATGGACAGGACCCTAAGACCTCACCGACAGTATGCTGCAGCCTATCTGTATGACATAGTGGTGCATAGCACTGACTGGGGCTCTCACTTGCCCCGTGTCCAAGCGGTCCTCGATTCCCTCTTCAAAGAAGGGTTTATGGCAAATCCCAAAAAATGTGCCATTGGTCTAGAGGAAGCCAAGTATTTGGGCTACACTATTGGCCGTGGTGTCATAAAGCCCCAGGTAAATAAAATAGAAGCCATCCAGGAGTGGCCACGTCCGGCAAACAAGAAGCAGGTCAGGGCCTTTCTTGGCATTGCGGGGTATTATAGAAGATTTATCCCAAATTTTGCAACTTTAGCTGCCCCACTGACGGACCTTACGAAAGGGAAAGACTCTGTAATGGTGAAATGGTCCCCAGTAGCGGAAGAATCTTTCCAAGCCCTAAAAAAAGCTCTTTGTGCACAGCCAGTGCTATACTCCCCCGATTTTGCCAAAGACTTTTTGGTACAGACAGATGCCTCTGATGTAGGTATCGGGGCAGTATTGTCACATGTACACAACGGGGAAGAACACCCTGTGGTCTACCTAAGCAGAAAGCTCAATGATCATGAGAAAAAGTATGCAGTCATTGAAAAGGAATGCTTAGCCATAAAGTGGGCCGTGGACGCGCTCAGGTACTACCTGTTAGGGCGCCAGTTTGAGCTAATAACTGACCATGCTCCCTTAAAATGGATGGCCCAAAAGAAGGAGACTAATAGGCGGGTGAACCGGTGGTTTTTGGCTCTACAGGATTATTCCTTTACAGTAAAACACAGGTCAGGTGTTGAGATGGGAAATGTAGATGCCCTGTCCCGTGTTCACTCCTGTTGGGCTACAGGTGTTCCAACCCTGGGGTTGAAACAAGCGGGGAGGGTGTGTAGCAGAGCGTCCCAGAGAGAGCCTGGGAAAGTCCAGTTCGGGGTTTATACCTCTCCCAGGCTCCTCTCTTACACGTTCAGGGATCTCTGATCCCTGATCCAGGTCAGGTGTTGGCCCTCTCCCCCAGGCCAATTTAAGCGCACCTGAGCTAACAGCCATTGCTCTGTCCTGGGAAACAGTGTGAATCTGTGAGAGCAAGGAGGCTGCTGAAAAAACTGGTGAGAAGTTTGTGTTTGAGCTAACAAGCGGTAGGCTTGTTTAGCTTAGTAGTTAGGACCTGCATATCGTGTAGTTAGAGCCGAGACACGGCTAGGTGTTTGTTTGGCTATTTTTGTTTTATTTTCTGCACACTGTACAGCACCTGTAAATAGACTTTGTATAGCACCAATAAACATCCCACTGTTGTTCACTGATCCTATGGACTTTGGTATCTGTGCTGGCTCATCCCAGGGAGTTTTTGTACCCACTACCTATCCCCAGCTTACAATATATATATATTCCAGCACAGATCTACTGCTGCCACTTTACACATACGTCATTGATCCTATTAAATTTGCCAGTAAATTAAGTGGACTGGGCCATGTGCAGTTCTATATACAACATAAGGTACTTGCTGCTCAAGACGCTGTTTCCTACAGATCCACGGCTTCCACTTTACACCTACTTTATTCATTTTGGAATGTTTGTTGCTACGTTAGATACAATTAAAAATCTGTGTAAATTCATGTAAACATACAATATTCTGTGCTTAATATAGTGCTCTCTGCAAGTCCACTGCTTCCACTTTGCATCTACCTCAACAAATGTATTCTGTTCAAGGAAGTCCACAGATCAATGAAGGGTTGATAACATGTGAAAGTGCTCTGTGCATAATGTGCCAGCTGCAGTGTAAAAAAGCTACCACATTTGGTTATAATTAGGGTTGTCCCGATCCGAGGGCCGCTGCAGGGGCTTTGATCTCAGGTAAGTATTTCATAATGAGCTAGCTCATTATGCCTTTGTCTTGCAGGGGTTTTTTTTTATTTTTATTTTTTTAAAGAGGGTTTACTTCCTCTTTAAGCTCTGGCCCAGCTCCCTGCAGGCTAGTTCTGACAATGCATGGCTCCTTACCTGGCTGCAAATCACTTGCTCATCTACTTCATCTACCTCTGCCACATTAGGTATAGCCTCTATAAACTGTTTATAGAGGAAGCAGAAACACTTATATTTTCTTGGTGTGTCCATGGGAGCCCAGGGAGTTGTGGGAAAATTTGTTACAGGGGTCTATGCCTATGCATGGTGAGTAAATGGGCGTTCCACTATATTACTAGTACGATTAAAATAGGCTCTCATCAAGGTTCTGGGTATTCCTTATGCTCTTCATCAGAGATCCTAGTAAAACATGATTGAAAAACACTCCTCCAATGTGGTCTAAGTGTGGCAGGTTAAAGCAAGGTACCAACATTCAGACATGTTTATGATCAGATCCATGCTAAGAGTATTGGACAAGTGAAGCCCTAGCGATGTCAAGAAGGTCAGTAGTGCAGGAATACAGGGCAATCACTCATGTCCAAAAACTTCTGTTGAATCAGACTCTATAATTACCCAATAAGTCACTCAACAGCTTTCATGTAAGTTGATCATACTTGAGCTCAGGTGGGTACCAAAAATAGCTCAGTTTCATTGCATTGTGGCAACAGGACTGGCTCCCATTAACAAGCCTAAAAATATAGGTCTTAGGAGTGAGCTTGTGCTTTGCCCTCTGCTGCCAATTCATAAATGAGAGCCCTTGCAAAGAATCAGTTACTTCCAGTATGGTGAGGTGACTCATGTGAATCTTTCCACTCCCTCCCACAATGCAATGTTCATTGTTGGACCAGTCAATTGTCAGGCCCAAGAGCTGTTATGTGGATGAGCAAAGAAGAGCCTTTAGCCCTGCTCAAGGGTGGCCTGGGTACTTTTAAGGTAAGTACAGCAACCCTTCTACTTTTTCCTAAATAGACAAATTCTAGGTTTGCTTTAAGTTATGACTTCTAGGCACAATAATGCATCTGCTTAAGAGCTGTTTTTGTATTTATTGCTCCCCGTTACCACTAGAAAAAGAAGCAAGCACAATAATGTATTCTCCTTATTAGGGCTGCATTGGACTGTACAGCTCCCCATCAATATTCTAGTACACCCATACATTAACTTATTAATGCAAAATTGTTTTGCTTTGCTGCATTGTCTGATAATAATATTCACTCGCAGTGTAAATAATTCATTGGAGGTTCATGGACCATAGCTTACTTCTGTAGCCCATTTTTAGAGTAACTTTTTACTCTCAGGATTTAATTCAGAAAGTAATTTTCAGCAGAATAGAGGTATACAGAGGAAGTTCTAATGAGGTGTGAACTGTCTTCATTATCAACGTGAACGTCCCTAGGTCATACATAGAATAATTTGTACAAACACACACTGAGATGTCACACACTCTGCTGTAACATGTGGTGCGTACCATTGCAATATGCTTCAGATGCCAGCAGGTAATGCTTGCATTAACCATAATGCTGGGTGTATTATGCACAGGGAAGTAATTTGTGTGTAGTCGTTTGTAGAGGATCCAGTCTTATATAATCAAACCCACAGTATAAGAAAATGTAATGTAAACACATGAGACTTAATCTGAGAAAATTAGTAAAATGTATAGACGGAAGTCACCTTCAATACAGTCCACACTGATCATTAATGATCAGCAGATTTAGAGACGCTGCATCTGAAGTTTCAGTGCAAAATCCCTACTTTTCCTGTAATATCTGAGTTTAGTCTGAGTCCTCAGCTTGTCCCATAGCCTCTGTCTTATCAGGAGATAGCATTGGGACTGTGGAAGAAGAGACAGGATCAAACAGTCTTTTTACACAATGCAGACGATTGACCCCTTAGGTCCCACAGTGAGTATAATAAACATGCTTTTTCTGCATATACAGACTGATTTTACTGTTGTGGGTTTAGTAACACTTTGAGCAATACTGGAAGCGCCAGGTCTGGGAGCTGAGGATGAATGCAGGTTTTGGGTTGACTGGAGCAATATGATTTATGTAATTATATGTAAAATAATTTCACTGATGCAATTGCTTTCCTCATAGTGATTGTAAAGGGATTTTTTTTTTTTTTAAATGTGGTATACTTACCTGCTCTGTGCAATGGTTTTGCACACAGCAGCCTTGATTAATCACTTCTGGGGTTTCCCACTAGTGCTTCTGGCTCCTCCTCCTTGCTGAGTACTCCCATAGCAAGCTGCTTGATTCCAAGTGGCACTGTGTGTCCATAGATATTGGCTGCTGCCTCCATAGCCAGTGAAGAGAGGGCGGAGACAATCACTGCTCTGGGGCACAGTGCTGGATCGAGATTGGGCTCAGGTAAGTATAAGAAGAGGCTGGGGGGAGCTGAACATGGAATGCATTAAGGTAAAAAACCTTCTATTCTTACAGCCACTATAAAGGTACAACGTCACCTATTTATTCAAGAAAGTATACTCACCCATTCACTCTGTTCTTGCACCTTTAATCTAAGGCCGCATACACACGATCAGTCTAAACCAATGAAAATGGACTGAAGTTTCATCGGTCCAAACCGACCGTGTATGGCCCATCGGTCTGTCGTCCTCGGACCAAAGTTTTAAAACTTGCTTTAAAATCGGACTGATGGACGCCTGACCATCGGTCGAAACTGATCGTTAGTACGCAAAAGCATCGGTTCAAAAACCCGCGCATGCTCAGAATCAAGTCGACACATGCTTGGAAGCATTGAACTTCGTTTTTTCAGCACGTCGTTGTGTTTTACGTCACCGCGTTCTGACCCGATCGGATTTTGGACTGATGGTGTGTACGCACATCAGACCATCAGGCCACTTCAGCCTGGTCCGATGAAAACGGTCCGTCGGACCATTCTCATCAGGTTGGACCGATCGTGTGTACGTGGCCTAAGACCCCTTTCACACTCACAGTGGGCCACGTCAGCAGTAAAGTGCTGCTAGATTTAAAGGCGCTTTACCATAATTTTAATTCACTGCCATTGTCATTTTCACAGTATCAGTGCATTTTTATAGCACTTTTCGCTGTAAAAATGACAAAAGTCCCAAAAATGTGTCAAAAGTTTCCAATGTGTCCGCCATAATGTCGCAGTCACAAAAAAAATTGCTGATCGCCACCATTACTAGTAAAAACAAAATAATTAATGAAAATGCCATAAAACTATCCCCTATTTTGATCACCAATCAATAAACGCTTATTGCCATTTTTTTTACCAAAAATATGTAAAAGTATACGTGGATATTTTTTGGGGGGATATTTATTATAGCAAACAGTAAAAAAAATATTGCATTTTTATTGCATTTTTATTTCAAAATTGTTGCTCTATTTTTGTTTATAGCCCAAAAAAAAAAAAAACGCAGAGGTGATCAAATACCACCAAAAGAAAGCTCTATTTGTGAAAAAAAAAAGGATGTCAATTTTGTTTGAAGGCCACATTGCATGTCAGTTAAAGCGACGCAGTGCCAAATCGCAAAAAGGGGCCAGGTCATTAACCTGCATATTGGTCCGGATCTTAACCGGTTAAAAAATAAGACTCTCCAGATATGACATACAGACTAATGTGAATCTTTATGGCTTGTACAGTATGTAGCCTTTTCTAAGTTGCACATAAATTGACGATCACTTGAGTCTGATTGGTTGGCCTACACCTCTGCTTTATTCCTTTTCTTTTTTTACTCATTTCTTTATCCATACAGATCCAATGTTGTGAAGATATTAGTTCCCTGCTGTGCACATAGCAGTACCAACTTTACCTAAACCAGCACTAAAATGCCAAGCGAGCCACAGCTTTCTATTTTTACACATATTATTTCAGAACAGAAGAGAGAAGAAAACATAAGGCATTAAATGGCCTGGAAGAAAATGTTAATAATTTCATTTTCAGCAGAAAAATAAAGAAAAGAAAGAAAAAAATCTCTCCATTAGCAAAATTCCCAGACGGTACATATTAATTAAAAATAATTGTTAGACTAAATGTAAAAAAGTGACACCACTGTGGGAAATTGCAGCAATCCTAGACACAGCCTTTTTAACCTGTACCAAGCCACTTATCTGTTAACCTTTTTAAAGGATACTTGTTATGAGAGAAGCATTGAGACTGTCACTTTTTTTCGGCATACTGCATACTTGTTGCTGGTCACAGTGGTCAGTAACTGCAAGTCCAGCCCTACATTAATCATTAAAAAGTATGTTAACCTTGTATAAAAAACAAACAAAAAAAAACATTTATTATATGCCTTTAGTCTGCTGCTTAAAGGAATGCTTTAATTGTTTTTGTTATTTGTTTTTGTCAGTAAATACATGTTGATCCTGTCAGTACTTAGCAGATTTTCCTACTTCCTGCAGTGGGTTCACAAAGCTAGGTTTCCGAATTCCATGCAAGCAGTGCCAGCTTAAATTTCACATTCCTAATCTGGGACTGCAGAAAACAATGCAAATTCATTGCATACCCATTGAATCCTGTTTATTTACCAAGCGATTGGCCCTTATCCAACAAATTATTCACTTACACACTAGAGAAAAGATCAGCCCTGAGATTGATGTGCCTGGAAAACTATGACTGGAAAACTGGGGCTTCACAAGATGGCCTATTATCTATTTACAGCAGAACTAAACTCTTTAATTTAACGGTTTAAAAAAAAACAGCTACATTCCCAGCGTTCTGGGAATGCTAACTATTACATTTGCTTGTGCTTTCAGCCAAACTGTCAAACCACCAAATGGCTGGAGTCATAACTGATTACACTTGCAGTAACATGGCAGTTGCAGGCCAAACAGAGGCCAAGATGGCAGCTTCATTGGCTGAAAATTATAGAAGGGTTTGGTTCCACTTTAAAGGCCTGTCTTTAGCCAATGTTCAAGTGTAATGCTGTCACAAGGGGGGTTATTACTAAAGCTACAGAGGGCAAAATGAGTCAAAATTCTGCATAGAAACCAATCATCTTCTAAATGTATTTGTTTAATTACTCTTTAGCAGTAAAACCTGAAAGCTGATTGGTTTCTATGCAGAATTGTGTGCCCTCTCTAGCTTTAGTAAATAAACCCCAAGGGGCCTAACAAGACTCCATGCAATAACATTGGCTGCTGACATGCTCTCTATATAAAGACATTAAGGTCTATTTGAGCCATCATTTCTCCCCTGCCCTCAACTATGCTTAATTGACTGTCTATCTTGCTTCTCTTCCGAGCATTTGAAAGCTCTGAATCAGGTTATGCTCAGAACTGAACTCTTCCTCGTTCATTCATTACAGAGATGATCAGGGAATTGATGATCCCTGCGCTTCCCTTGCTTGCCATCCTAGCACAGTTTAACTATTCTCCACAGAGGAGTGTGGCAGTGGGGAGGAGTGGTGTTCCAAAATACATAAAAAATGTTTGGGTGGCTCTAAAGCCACCACAATCACGTCTACATGAAATCTAAGAGCCATCTGTAAAATAATAAAAAATAACAAGTTCATGACTGCAAAAGCAGCTGTGAATTTTTTTTAATGCTTGAATTTCAAGGGCATTTAAAATGGGTAAATAATGTCAACAGGCTTTGGGTTTGTGTCTATGACATTGGTTTAACATCACAATTCCAGTGGTGCCAGAAAAAAAATCACTGTAGGGTAACTCACTTTGTTTTTAGTACGGCACCTTGGTCACAGCACCCCTGGATGCTTTTTTCACACCTGCCTCCTGGGCAATGCCTTTTGCCTTGGAGCAGAAGAATTGGTATACTGGCTGGAGGCCAAGCTAGTGTAGCACATCCCCCAAAGCACTTATTATTTATTTCTGCATTGTTTGCACATCACTACACACTTTACTCACTCCTGACTAGTAGGGTGTTGGTCCTCTGGCTTGCTCTGAAAGTATCAGGGTGGAAGGAACGTGGCCTTGTAGTCAGGTTCAACTTCTCCCATGGGGTATCCCTTCAGGGGAGCCCTACCTAACACTTGGATGGACTTTGCCTCGGCAGGACCTCTTAAAGTTTTTTTGTTTAAAATAACACACTTGTTATACTTACAGTGGTTTTGCACATAGTAGCCTAAATCCTCCTCTTGTTGGGCCCCTCTCTAATGCTACTGGCCCCTCCCTCCTGCCAAGTGCCCCCACTGCAAGCAGCTTGCTATGGGGGCACCCAAACCAAGCCACTGCACTGTGTGTCCATTCAGACACTAAGCTGCGGCTCTGCCTCACCCTTCTCTCTCCTCATTGGCTCACTGACTTTAATTGACAGCAGCGGGAGCCAATGGCGCGTGCTGCTGTGTCTCATCCAGTCAGGAGGGAGAGTCCTGGACAGCCGAGTCTCTCATGCAACATCGCTGGATTGAGATGGGGCTTAGGTAAATATTAGGGGGGCTGCTGCACACAGAAGGTTTTCTATCTTAACGCATATAATAAATTAAGATGAAAAACCTTCAGCCTTTAGAAGGGATGAGATCTGTCTGGTTTTGACCTTGTGGTCCCCATCAGGAGTCTTGTGCTCCAGGGGATTAGGTGCAGAGCACTTTTTCTTCAGAAGAGGACCATGTGTACACCTTGAGCGCAGTTATTGTATGCACACTTTTTTATTACACCTGGTGTTAATGTGCACACTGCACTGTGGAGCAAAATATATATATATATATATATATTTAAAAATTAGAATTAATTTGCAGGTGCATTTGACCTGCAGTTGAATTTTTCTCATGTGCATTTGACTGCCTTCAAGTGAGGTTTACATTTCCATAGACTTGTCTAGGAATGCAAAACAATAAACAATATCAGGTCTCTCGCCTAAAAGGGTTTGTAAAGGATTTTTGTTTGTTTTTGCTCTGAAGTTGCTGTAATTCTTCTCTGATCTCCACACTTCCTGGTTGTCTGTTCCCTTATAACCACAGTCCTGGGAGCTTTCTCTCTGTGGTCACTAATCAAAGAGGTGTGATTACTGTGTGTCTAAAACCCCTCAGCACCAATCAGTTTCGTTTTCCAAACCATCACTGCCCTGTATTGGCTCTGTGGCTCTATATATTTTACAGAAGCAGGAAACAGCATGCAAAAACGAAACTAAAACTGTAGGTACATTATATGATTGATCAGGAATCAGTTAACTACCGTATTTATCGCCGTATACAACACACTTTTTTGCCGTTAAAATCAGGGAAAAATTGTGGGTGTGCGATATATACCAATACTCGCTTCCCACGCTGGGTACATTCGGCCAGGCTTGGCTCCCCTCGCGGTCACGTCCTGTGCGTCCTGTACGTCCTTTACGTGAGAGAAGCCGAGCCTGCCCGAGCGTGCCCGAGTGTACTGTGCTCGGTATATGTCGGCGGAGTTGTTCAAACACAGCGCGGAAAGCGGAGATCGACTCAGAGACAACGCTGGAGGACACCACCGAGGCTGCAGAAAGACACCGGACCGGACAAGGCCGCCGATGGATGCCGGGCAAGACACGGACGAAACCGTAAGAATTTTTTTTCTGACATTTTTCCTCTAGGTTGGGGGTGCGCGTTATACGCGGGTGCGCTCAATACCCCGATAAATACGGTATTATGTCTCTATACCCTGTAAACTGTCATTTCAGCAAAAAAAAAAATTCCTTTACAATTCCTTTAATACATTTCTTATTTCTTCCCCCCCCCCCCCTTTTCTTGGAGCAACAGCAAAGAGCAGGATCTTTACGTGGCTAAGGCTTGATTGGCTGCTCTGTACCACTTTCTGTCAATTGATTTTTTTTTAAACGGCTAACGGCTGTTCGTGACAAACCTGTCTTGGAAACATTTTTTTTTTCTCCAATACCTACCTATAGCTTGTTAGAGTGCGGAAAGTGGAAAACTATATATGCTGTCATTTTAAGATATCACAAAATAGGCATCAATTTTGCTTCAAAATATGATGGATCACCCTGCCAAAAAGCAGGACCTTTTCTGATATTGTTATCTCTCTGGCTTTAAACGGTGAGTCACAGTAATACAGTATGGTAGCAATAGTAGATTTCTATGAAACATAGATAATGGCTATCTGAGCTAGTAGCACTGATCTCAAATATTTACTGCAGTTGGTAATTATAGGGCACAGATTCAAGGATTTCTATAACATGGTTTATGTAGAAGAGATTTTAATTACATATATTGAAAAATAAGTCAACATTTCAGGACCTTATCAGCTTATGGTATAGGTACAGGGAGGGGGTATTTTATAACAAACAGATGAATAATTAAGTAGGTGGAGGATGTGTGGGCCAACATCCATATGCAAGTAAGAAAGCAAGTGTTTTCAAGGTTTTTAACATTATTTTATTGTGTCACTGACTAGAAGTGTCCACTTTAAATGATTGCATTTCCACCTCATTCTGTAAAATTGCTTGCCCATTAAAACTAACATGAAGCTACTTCGGGTGAAAACAAGTTATAATTGCATTGGAATTGTAATGAGTAAATATTTTTTTGCGTAAAAATAATAGAAAAATTAGCAATCTGTGTGAATGCTGACTTAGTAATAACACTAATTGTTAAAGTAATTGTAAAGGAAAAAATGCGGGAGCAATTAGCAATTTTATTTCTGCTTTAAATGTGAAGTTTAACTGAATTATTGATGATTAAGTGTTGGATTCGCTCAGTAATGTAATTTTTGAATAGAAGATTATTGAGTGCTCCTGTTCTATAATGCAGTAAGCGAAAAGGAGTTTGTTAGTTACACAAACATTTCATTACATTTTGTACAACTGAAGTAGTAATCAGAGAATTATTGGAAGAGGTGCGTTTCCTTTTCTATCATATTCACAGAAGCTTATCTTTATTCAACATTGCTAATGCTGCCAAAGTAGGTTTTGCAGTTTTAACAAGATTGAATGATTTTCTATTTAGGATGATGGCACATGCCTAATTATTCTAATAGAGGGGGACTAAGGGCCTTATTTATTAAAGCTTATGCATATACGCCAGTGCCTTTTTAATATGTGGATGTGTTTACACACATAGATTCCTGTCCTTGGCTGTGTAACTGCTGATTGCGGGTGCCTGGCGAACATCGCGGCTGCCAGAGTGACGTGGCAGGCGTGCCCCCTAGCGGCCGGGAGGCCCGAGGACATCAAATGATGGCCGCCCAGGATGGCAGAGCCACATTGCAGCCGTAATTTTACTATAAGCGGGTAATGAAATGGTTAAAGCGGGGGTTCACCCTAAAAAAAAAATTCTAACATTGCATTGAGCAGACTGAGAGTATGCTGCTCTTTTTTTTTTTATTCGTACATACCATTTTAGCAATATTTTCACCACGGCTTCCGGGTAGTGAATCCCGTGGGAGTGGGCGTTCCTATTAACAGCCTAAGCGATTGACGTGCTTCTGACCGGTGCATATAGTGCGTCACCACTTGGCGAAAGAAGCCGAACGTCGAGTCGGCTCTATACGGCGATATACGGCGCCTGCTCACCGACGTTCGACTTCTTTCGGCAAGTCGTGACGCGCTGTATGCGCTGGTCGGAAGCACGTTAATCACTTAGGCTGTTAATAGGAACACCCACTCCCATAAGCCGGGGGTGAAAATATCACTAAAATGGTATGTACAGAAAAAAAAAGAGCCGCTAGGTGGCACGCCCGCCATGTCACTCTGGCGGCCGCGATGTTTGCCAGGCACCCACAATCAGCAGTTATACAGCCAAGGACAGCGTCGAGTCGGCTCTATACTGCGCTATACGGCGCCTGCACACCGACGTTGTGGTTCTTTCAGGCCGCGTACACACGATGAGACATGTCCGTTCAAACATGTCCGACGGACCGTTTGCAGCGGACATGTCTCATCGGATTTTGGTCCGATGGCGTGTACACACCATCGGACGAAAATCCCCCCCTGGGTTGAGGACACGGTGATGTGGCAGTGACGTTGATGCCGCCACATCACCACAATTTTTCTGCTGGGAAAACATGTCCGCTAGCCCGTACACACAATCGGAGATATCTGCTGAAACGGTCGTGACGCGTTGTATGCGCTGGTCGGAAGCATGTCAATCACTTAGGCTGTTAATAGGAACACCCACTCCCGCGGGATTCAATACCCGGAAGCCGGGGGTGAAAATATCACTAAAATGGTATGTACGAAAAAAAAAAAGAGCAGCATACTCTCACTCTCAGGAGTCTGCTCAATGTAATGTTAGAATGTTTTTTTAGGGTGAAACCCCGCTTTAACCATTTCATTACCCGCGTATAGTTAAAATACGGCTGCAATGTGGCTCTGTCATCCTGAAGGCCATCATATGACGTCCTCGTGCCTCCCGGCCGCTAGGGGGCACCCCCGCCACATCACTCTGGCGGCCGCGATGTTCGCCAGGCACCCGCAATCGGCAGTTACACAGCCAAGGACAGGGATCTATGGATCTTCATATGATGGCCGCCCAGAATGGCAGAGCCACATTGCAGCCGTAATTTTACTATACGCGGGTAATGAAATAGTTAAAGCATTACATTACATTGAGCAGACTCCTGAGTGTGAGAGTATGCTGCTCTTTTTTTTTTTTTCGTACATACCATTTTAGCAATATTTTCACCCCCGGCTTCCGGGTAGTGAATCCCGCGGAAGTGGGCGTTCCTATAAACAGCCTAAGTGACTGACGTGCTTCCGACCGGTGCATATAGCGCGACACGACTTGCCGAAAGAAGCCGAACGTGGAGTCGGCTCTATACGGTGCTATACGGCGCATGCGCACCGACGTTCGGCTTCTTTCGGCAAGTCGTGACACGCTGTATGCGTCGGTTGGAAGCACGTCAATCACTTAGGCTGTTACAGTTTTTCTCTATTGGTTTGGCTCATTTCTTGAAACAGAAATGACATTCTCAAAACAACATGGACAAATCTCCAAACCACTCTGCAATTGTTCACAACTGAATGGCATTTCTCATTCATTTCATCAAATTGCAAATGTCTTAGGACATGTCTCAATGTCTCAGTACATTTCTCAAATGATTTAGTACAAGTAACCTACATTTAGCACAATTTCCAATTGAATAGATCTTGTTGATCCAAACTGATTGTCATTTCTCAGTCTAAATGGTCGTTCTCTCCAAAACGTGTCAGCGTTATTTCATTGTTTAAGTCATCACATGCACACTAGTCTGCTCAATTGTCAAAATTATTCAGGAACACAATACCATGAATACCATATATGAATCTCTTGGAACATTTGATAAAATCATTACAGCAATTGACAGTCAGGTAAAACTAGAACTTGAACGAAGGAGGAGTTGGTCTCAGATGACCAATCAAACAGTATGTTTAGTTACCTGACAGGTACTGTCCATTACTGTATTGTGAATGCTGCCAAACATGTATATATAGAGATTGACCATGCAGGACCAGTACAATGTCTGAACATGGAGGCACCTGGCCAAGTAGATGAACACGGGCAACTGCCTGCCCAAGGAAGAGGAAGAGGAAGAAGAGGAGGAGTAAGGGTGCGTGATGGTGGAATAGGGGGAAGAAGCTGAGGAGCACGAAGACACCATGCTGTCCCTAATGAAATTTGGGTGACAATTATAGACCATGTCATCAACCATGCCCTCACAATCAATGTATAGGACAGGACACTGTGCATAGAGCAACAAATATGTTTATTTACTCATTTGCGTATTCATTTAATGTGTGTGTGATAGGCCTACAGTATTACAGTATCTTACTTCAGTGGGATGTTACGTATGATACTAACCATGACAAGAAAAATATTGTAGAAAATAAACTATGGAATAGTATGGAATAGTTTATTTTCTACAATATTGATAATACAGTTTAAAGTAGTATTCCAGTATTACAGTAAAAACTGCAGCTTACTGTATGATGCAATTATCATTATAATCCTTATTTTGAAGAATATAACCTACAATACAGTAAGTAAAAGGGTCAAAGAGCTGCAATTACAGTAGTGCCTCCCATGGAAATCTATCTAATAATGTTACTGTAACATTTCAGTAATTTCATAATTTTTCCCCTCCCCTTTCTGTCAAATACCCCCTGTAGTACCTCTGCATAGGGTACATGTACCCAAGGTTTGGATCCACTGGAATACTGGCCAGTAGTATATTGAACTTGTGCAGAACATAGAACATTCCTATGTAGCTGTCTGTAACTGTATTGTATGGGGATGAGGCTGGCTTCAACCTGGCCAAGGGCCAAAGACGTGGCCGTAATTTTATTGGCCACTGGGCCATGGTGGATGTCCCAGGCCAGCGAGGGGGCAATATAACTATGTGTGCTGCCATTTCTGAGAATGGTGTAGCCACTCACATGCCCAGTCTTGGCCCATACAAAACACAGAAGCTCCTCATCTTCTTGGACCACTTTCATTTGGATTTGATCCCAGAAAATGAGAGAGGTCTCATAGGGCCTCACCTACCACAATATATAATTGTATGGGACAATGTGAATTTCCACCGTGGCCCGCTTATCATTGCCTGGTTCACTGCTCATCCAAGGATGGATATTTTGTTCCTACCACCTTACTCTCCTTTCCTCAATCCTATTGAGGAGTTTTTCTGCGCTTAGAGGTGGAGAGTGTATGAGCATCAGGCTCAAGATCAGAGGTCCCCGTTCCATGCAATAGACGCTGCCTGTGAGAATATTACAGGAGATCAGTGTAGGCCAGGGATCCTCAAACTACGGCCATCCACCTGTTGCGGAACTACAAGTCCCATGAGGCATTGTAAATCTCTGACATTCACAGACATGACTAGGGCATGATGGGAATTGTAGTTCCTGAACAGCTGGAGGGCCGTAGTTTGAGGACCCATGGTGTAGGCGATGGTTGCGACATCTCCCTTGTTTCTTCCCTCAATGCATCACAAGGGAGGATATACGCTGCAATGTTGATGGGAGTCTGTGGCCAGACAGTCAGCAGCGTGTGGATGGACAGGAGGGTAAGGACAGTACCCAGGAGAGGGAGGGTGAGGACAGCGACCAGTGAAGAGATGTTAGGGCTCTTTCACACGGGTGGCCTGTTCAGGTCCAACTGACAGTTTTTTAGGCAGACCTGAATGGGCACTCTGTGCTCCTCTATGGAGCTGCGGATGTCAGGGGTGACATGCCCACTGACATCCGACCCGCTCTGGTCCGCCAAAGTGTGACGGAGGAAAAACCTACTTTTCCATCCGTCTGGCGGATTGGATTGGGTGAACACGGACAGACGGTCCATGTTCATCCGATCCCCCCATAGGAGAGAGCGGATAGCTGGCAGGGCAGTCCCTGTACAGTGTGCGAGGACCTCCCTGTCATCCGCCGCCTTAGCGGGGATCAATGGAGCGATCCCCGCTGAGCAAGTGGAGGTTCACAGTGCGGATCATTACTGTGAAAGGGGCCTTACAGTAGTTGTGAAACTCGAGCTTTATTTACAGCATTGTAGGCTAAATTTACAGTAAGGCCTCTTTCACACGGTGCGGACCATTTTTCGGTCCGCTCCGTGTGTGTCCGTCGGCTCAGCGGGGGGTCCCGCTCAGCTGTCGGCGGACAGGGCGGTCCCCGCACACTGTGCAGGGACCGCCCTGTCTATCCTCCGCTATCCCCTATGGGGAATCGGATGAAAACGGACCGTCTGTCCGTTTGCATCCGATCCGATCCACCGGACGGAAGAAAAATAGGGTTTTCTTCCGTCCGCAAAACGGATCCAGACGGACGCGGATCTTAGGCGGACGTTAGCGGATGCATCATCCGCTAACGGATCCGCTCCCATAGGGCCCCATTCTAAGTCCGTTTACAGACTTAGAAAAAGCGGACCGTTCGTCCGCACGTGTGAAAGGGCCCTAATTGTCCTTGTTTTTTGTTTGTGTGTTTATATTTCCATATATTATGCTGTGTACGTTTTCTTTTTAGTTTCATGTATGGAAGTTACTTTGTGTGTGAATGATAATGGTTACAATACTGTAAAGTAATTTTTCCTTTGCAGTATGAGTGCAATGTGTGATGTCAAACCTTGGAGGCTACTCTTACCCTAAAAACTTTTCTTATTTTTCAGTTTTATACACAATTGTATTCAGTTAGCTAGACAAAAACTGTACAGTAACCATTGGCAATGAAGGACTGGGCTAAGACTGAAAGGTGGACATGAGGGATATTTCAATGGTCCTCTGCCATAGAGATAAAACATCTAAACATTTTGACTTGCAGTGCTTATACAATGCCAAAGGGATGATGCATTTTGGGGGCACTGACTAGTTGAATGAAAAATAAATTTAGTTTTGACACATGAGTGAAGTGTTTTGGGAAAGATATGAACTTTTGAAGGTGAACCATGGTGTTGTGCCGAACCATCCAGGTTATTTTGGCAAAAGCACCAACAGAGCTGAGAATGTCTGGTCTGTTTTTTTAAGAAATGAGCCAAAGCAATTGAGAAGAATCTTTGCCATTTTGGAGACACTGACTCTTTATATGGGAAAGGAATATGGTTTTGAAGCAAGAGTGAACAGTTTTGGGAAAGATATGAGCTTTTGCACGTGAGTAATAGTGTTGTGCTGAACTGTAAGACTGTTTTGCCAAATGATCTTAGAGTTTTGAGAATGTCATTTCGGTTTCAAGAAATGAGCCAAACCAATAGAGAAAAACTGTAATAGGAACGCCCACTCCCGCAGGATTCTCTACCCGGAAGCCGGGGGTGAAAATCTGGTATGTATGAATAAAAAAAAAAAAAAAAAGAGCAGCATACTCTCAGGCCTCGTACACACGAGGGGATATGTCCGCTGAAAACGGTCCGATGGACCGTTTCAGCAGACATCTCCGCTCGTGTGTATGGGCTAGCGGACAGATTTCTCCACCCGACAGATTTCAAAGCATGCTTTGAAATCTATCCGGTGGGAATCTGTCCGCCCGACATGTCTGCTGGTTAGTACACTTACCAGCAGACATGTCGTCCCGCACCGCCACCGCGCTGCCGCCGAATGGATTCGGCGCATGCGCGGAAGTGTTTTACTTCCTGGTGCGGTGACGTAGCGGTGACGTGGCGGCGTCAACGTCACCGCCGCCTCACCGCTACGTCACCGCGCCGTCCGGCGGCGGGGAATTTGATCCGATGGTGTGTACACGCCATCGGATCAAACTCCCGATCGGACATATCCGATGGAAATGGTCCGCGGACCGTTTTCATCGGATATGTCCGATCGTGTGTACGAGGCCTTACTCTCAGGAGTCTGCTCAATGTAATGTTAGAATTTTTTTTTTAGGGTGAACCCCCGCTTTAAGGAGTGGACCGGGAAGCCAAGCCACTGTATGTGAATGCATTAAATGCATGTGAGATAGGGACATTAGATTTTAAGTTCATTGAGGTAAGGGACTAATGTGAAAGAACAGTGTGTAAACTACTGTATACTTTATAAATACCTGTAATAAAATAAATAAATATTGCTCGATGGAATGGGTTACTAAATTATACCTATCTAGCTGCTAATGAGAGATAACATGACTCATTCCAAATGTCTGCTGTTGAGATAAAATGATCTGATGCATTCCATGCTTCATTTGATCACCCAGCTGTTTCTGATTGGCAGTTAATAGAGGTACACACAAACTGTATATAATGGTGTTATTTTCTGTAAATGTTGGTTTAGAGCAAGTGTCAAGTCCAGGGGAAAAAAAGTGTGGGAACTCACCTAAACTTTAAATTACATACTCCTTTCTTTAACAAATAAAATAGCATTTATTGTAAAGTGTCAGTTTATGAGGGCACCTTCAAAATTCACATGCATTAACCTCCCTGGCGGTATGATTATGTCAGATTTTAGATGCAGAAAGTGGTACAATTATTTTGCAAGGAAATTGCGCGTTTTATATTGTAGGCCTGTAATTCTTAGGAATATTTCACTTTAATCTGTCCAAACCAGAGTCTAGGGCCCTGTACACACGAGAAATAGATTTGTTCAAATCTGTCTGCTGGCTGTTTTGGTTTGATCGCTGTACACACGATCAAACCAAAATCCCCGGCAGCAGAGGTGGCGGTGACGTTGATGCCGCCACGTCACCACACCGGGAAGTAAATTACTTCCGCGCATGCGTCGAATCCATTCGACGCATGTGCGAGAAGATATGTCTGCTGGTTAGCGTACTAACCAGCAGACATATCGGGCGGACGGATTCCCAGCCGTACTAACCAGCAGACATATCGGGCGGACGGATTCCCAGCCGTACTAACCAGCAGACATATCGGGCGGACGGATTCCCAGCCGACAGATTTTAAAGCATGCTTTAAAATCTGGCGGCTGGCCAAATCCGTCTGCTCGCCCGTACACACGATCGAATCTGTCTGCTGGGACGGTCGGGCAGACCGTTTCCAGCAGATAGATTTGATCATGTGTACGCGGCCTAGTAGACATCTCGGGTATGATAAAGTTTGAAACACAAATTCGTAAATTATAATATAAAAAATAACTATAAATAATAACAAATAATAATATAATAAAATAATACTTTTCATTCAATACATTTTAGTCAATCAAATCAAAAACACTGGGTAGGGGGGGGCGTGGCCGGCCGGAGAGGGACATGGACGCCTGATAGCTCAGCTCCTAAGCCAGGGGAATAGAAACAGCGACAACGGCCAGCATCGAGCCACTATCTAACCACACTCCTGCTCCAGACACTGCGGTGATCCCCCCCAGCACGTCCAGGAAGAGATACCCGGAGTACCAACCGCAAAAACTTACAGAATTCGCCTACAAGCCGGCGATGCGGACCGGAGCTATCCAAGATGGCGCCGGCCAGGAAGGACCACGAGACTCCTACACGGACCTCCCGGACGAATCCTCAGGGGAATCGCCCCAGTCAGGTACCGATCCCGCCTTCTCTCACCCCCAGGAGAGTGACCCCCTCCTCCGCAGCCCAGCTAAAGCTAAGATGCGGCTCGATACGCCGCCGCGAGCGTTCCACCCACAAATCGAGGCCCAGGCTTTCAACCCCCTCCTTTCTAACCAGGCCTTACACTCCTCCATGGCGTCCTTCCCCACCTCAGGTCAGCCAGTCATGGACACCACCCTGAAGGACATGCTCCTTTCACTGCAGACATTCCTCATGACAGACCTCTCCTCCCTGTTTGCCAAGGTCACCTCAGACATTCATTCCCTAGATGACAGGGTTTCTAATGTGGAAAGAGGATTGTCTGACTGCACATCCACAGTAAACGGCATGATAGACACCTATGAGGAGATGAGGGAGGATCAGGCATGGATGCGCGCCAAGCTGGCCGATTTAGAGGACAGGTCCCGCAGGAATAACGTTAAGCTAAGGGGGGTCCCAGAATTCATCCTACCCGCAGACCTGCCTCGCTATGCCAAGGAATTACTCCACCTTGTCGTCCCTGATGCAGCCCCCCGTGATTTGATAATAGACAGGATCCACAGAATCCCAAAACCTTCCCACCTGGCAGCCTCGGTCCCCAGAGACGTCCTAATGAGGGTCCACTTCTATCAAGTAAAAGAAAAATTTATGATGGGAGTCAAAACCAAATCGCCACTACCAGCTCCTTACACCGGCATTCAACTGTTCCCTGACCTATCCAAGTTCACACTGCAACAACGGCGCCATTTGAGCCCGATTACTAAAGGTCTCCAGAACCACAAGGTACCATACAAGTGGCGATACCCTGCCACCCTCCTCATCGTGAGAAATGGCCAGACCCACAGCATCAACACTCTAGATGACGGCATGCGTCTGCTTCATGCTTGGGGAATCCTGCCAGAACCTCCCAAACCCACCACATCTAAGGGGGGGCCGAATCCCCCGAACAAACATATGGATCGCAACCTCAACTGAACTGCCATTATATGCCTTGGCCACACAACGTTCACATAGTTCCCCTGAGCTCT
This sequence comes from Rana kukunoris, assembly GCA_029574335.1. Classification (NCBI taxonomy): domain Eukaryota; kingdom Metazoa; phylum Chordata; class Amphibia; order Anura; family Ranidae; genus Rana; species Rana kukunoris. Next base: position 459,291,934 of record CM056051.1, on the reverse strand, counting down.
GGCTTGTTGTATTCCCCAAACACCAGTCTCCTCGAGTTAATAACTGTTTGATACCCCCACCTAGAGGCTTCAGTGGTGGCTTACACCCCCTCTAAAGAACTTTTCTCTGTTGATGTTGCTAGCTTTGCGACCCACCTGGGTTTTCATTATACCGGATCGCACTAATCAATTCTTTGCTTTATTTTATAGTTTAAGTTTTTCATCTCATGGTTAGATAACTTGTTGCTCTATCTGCAGCTTTCTGCAGCTTTCTCACATTCAGCGACGACTCCTTTTGGGATCACACGCCCCGGGCCTGCTGCACGCCTACACCAGGACACCCTCCCTAACCCACGCCAGGACTGGTCGGCGTCAACTATCTGTAAGTGTTATCCACACACACTGGGCCGCAGCCCTCAAGATGCCGCTCACAATTCTCTCACTGAACGTGAACAGTCTAAATCAAAAACACTGAATTTTTTTTGACCAAGCAAGGGTGCAATATTACTGGTCATATTGCTTCAGTAAACATTGCAAGTATGGTAAATTTTGAAACATGGGACTGTACAAAGTCCGACGTCACAATCAGGACAATAGAACCAGGTTTTGTTTTCTAATTTTCCTTCCAGTATCGTCACGCTTATGCCGCGTACACACGATCAAATCTGTCTGCTGGAAACGATCTGCTAGACCGTCCCAGCAGACAGATTCGATCGTGTGTATGGGCGAGCGGACGGATTTGGCCACCCGACAGATTTCAAAGCATGCTTTGAAATCTATCGGGTGGGAACCCGTCCGCCCGACATGTCTGCTGGTTAGTACACTTACCAGCAGACATGTCGTCTCGCACCGGCGCCGAATGGATTCGGCGCATGTGCGGAAGTGTTTTACTTCCTGGTGCGGTGACGTGGCGGCGTCAACGTCACCGCCACGTCAGCGCGCCGTCTGCTGGTGGGGATTTTGGTTTGCTCGTGTGTACACGCGAGCAAACCAAAATCCAAACAGACAGATTTGTTCAAATCGGTCGGACAGACCGTTTTGAACAAATCTATTGCCTCGTGTGTACGAGGCCTTAGAGAAGCAAACCACACACATCCTTGTGGGTGAAGACTTCTTTTCCATTGGTGGAATGTGGTCCATAAAGTGACGACCAGTCAGGCGTTCTGGGTTCACAACGCCAGCAGCACGAACGTACAGCTCCATTTACAGTCGTTGGTGTTTGGTGCTTCAGGAATATCAGTTCGGAAACTTTCCAAACAAAGTCTGCATGAACCCCAGGCTTGTCACTCTTTTTTTTAGCAGAATGAAGGCATTCCACAAACACTGTTCAAGTAAATGCCTGAAGATTTTTTTTGTATTTTTTTTGTTTTTTTCTCATCGCTGGATAAAATGTCATAACCTGGTCAGCTCTGTCAACACCTACCATAGCGTTGTTATAGTCCATCAAGACTTGTGGTTTCATTAAGTATTTTCCACCTTTGGTGTGTACCATGACAGTAGAGGTGTTATGAACAGTACTCATTAGGCACATATCTTTTTTGTCGCGCCATCTCAGTGCCTTTCTGCCAGGCAACTAATTCTCCTGCCCTGAGCTTTTTATTGCCAAAGGTTGGCAGCATGTCAAGCTGGTTAGCCATAACGGTCTCATATGCATCCGTCTTGTTGTGTAGAAGGAACTCATAGAGTTCTGGAGAAATGTAAACATTGTCTGTGGTCCTGATTCAGCAATTGTCAATCAAAATAAGAACTGAAGCGGTTGCCATTCCATAATTACTGTACTGAAGCGTTCGTTGAATTTGGTTCCTTTTCCAGTGTATAGGACCGAATTCCATATGTAACTAGGCCTTGATTCAAATAGCATGACTGATTGTATGCCAAGTCGTGCTTGCTTTGACGCCATATATTGTATCCAGCTGAGTCTTCCTTTGTAGGCCATTGGGCTTTTGTTGATACTGATGTCTTTATCTGGTACATAGGTGTGCTGGAAGTTTTTCTCAATAATTTGATATACCTCCCAAATCTTTTTGAGTTTTGGTGCTGAATGAGAAGTCTCAAAAAATTCTTCATTAAGTGCAAATACTTTATTATTAGAGAAAATTTGTACTCCGACATGACCGTGCCAAAAAAAAGGAGTGGCTAGTAATTTGTTGGTTGTCCAATACCACTTCTGCAGGGGTTTCCCCACAACTCCCTGAAGAATTATTAGCCCCAGAAACTTCCAGATGTCCTCTTTGGTCACTGGTTCCCACTTTCTGCTTCTTGAAAACCTCTGATGCATAGCACCTCATCAATCAAAAATAGTTGGACATATGCCAAGGGGTTGGACCAGGGCTGTATCGCTGTCGTTGTTTTCCAGCAGGTCATATACCACTTTTAAGGTAGAGGTGCGCTTTTTGATGCCATGGTCAGGCCCGGATTTAATCCACGTGGACGTTGGGTCCTTTAATGTCCCCCCCCCCACACACATTACACGTACACACTGACCTACCTAACCATTACACACACACCTGACGCACACACTGACCCACCTACCTGACGCACACACTGAACCACCTACCTGATGCACACTGACCCACCTACCTGACGCACACACTGACCCACGCAAAAGCGGAAAAGTCACTGCAGGAGCGGCGCCACCCCTTCACCCACTGCCGCCCCAAGGCCTGGCCTCGGTGGCCTTGTGGGAAATCCGGCCCTGGCCATGGTCATTCTTCAGTTTCCAGACACAAAGTACAGTAAAACTGCAGGCAAGGGTACTGGAGAAAGCACTGGGGGTAAACTAAGGTAAATTGTATTTTATTCAGAAATGTAACTCAATAGGATTACAATGTATCAGTGTGTTTGTGCTTTATACTATTTGAATTTGCCGCTGGTTCCGTTCCCCTGCAGCGTGACGCTCGCAGGGAATAGAAGCCAGGGCACACAGTGCATCACAAAAAAGATCTTGCTGCCGTACACAGCGGGAGTACATGGCAGGATCCCAAGGACAAGGTAAGTAATCTCTTCCAGGATCCATGCAATCCTGAGTGTTGCTCGGGGTAACTAATGGTAATGGTACTGAAATTCCACCCCGAGCCACACTCAGGAATACTGCCAGGGAGGTTAAACAAAGAAATATAGAACAGATGCAACAACAAAATAATTTAACCTGTATGCTATACTAACAAACAAACACCACAATGTATGATACTGGTTCCCTTCTGCACTATGTTTCTATGCAGACTCCGATATGTGGGCCACTCCTGCCCCAAGGTGTCCGCACACATGTGTGCAGAGGAGTGAGGCTGGGAGTGCTGAGTGTGCCAGCCCAGGGCCCTTCTCCTCAGGCTGCCTGTATAGATTGTGCAAAGTGGGGCTCAGGCCCTGGGCAGCTCACTCCTCATTGCCCATCAAATGCAGTCTGATCGGTGCCAATAAATGCATCCTGATCAGTGCCTATCAAGGCAGTCTGATCAGTGCCTATCAATGCAGTCTGATCAGTGCCCATTAATGCAGTCTGATCAGTGCCCATCAATGCAGTCTGATCAGTGCCCAGCAAATTCAGCCTGATCAGTGTCCATCAGTGCAGCCTTGCCAGTGACCATCAAATGTAGCCTTACCAATGCCCATCTAATGCAGCCTGATCAGTGCCTATCAAATTCAGCCTTGCCAGTGCAAATCAAATGCAGCCTTACCAGTTCCCATCAAATGCAGCCTGATCAGTGACCATCAAATGCAGCCTAATCAGTGCCCATCATTGCAGCCTTGCCAATGCCCATCAAATGCAGCCTCACCAGAGCCCATTAATGCAGCCTGATCAGTGCCAATCACTGCAGCCTTGCCAATGTCCATCTAATGCAGTCTTACCAGAGCCCATTAATGCAGCCTGATCAGTGCCCATCAAATGCAGCTGTCACGTAGCAGAGCCTGACGTGTAGAGGGAAACCTCTCGTACAGCCTCGGCTCAAGTGCCACTGCAGTTGCGACATTGGTCTCAGGAACGTGGTGAGGTCGGAGTGCCTACAGGATCTTCCGTTGGTTGCAGAAGTGTGTGGCACCTGAGTTGGGCTGAATGGCTGAAGCAGTGGGTGGCAACAGAAACATTAGATGCAGGTACACAGCAGATGTAGCACCAGTGTCACCAGGCACTATGCTGAGCAGGACAGACAGATAACTGGATGCAAAGTCAGACAAGCCAGGTCAGCAACAGAGGATCAGGTATCAGCATAAACAGCAGGAAGCGATTGGTCAAGGTGCAGGCAGAGGTTGGCAACAGGATATCAGGCAGATTGACGATATAACAGAGTCTTTAAGGCAAGCCAAGGTCAGGATAGGAGGAAAGCAAGCATGGTCAGGATAAGCCAGGTCAAATACAGGAATCAAGTAGAGATCACAGGAACAGGTACACGGGGTAAAGCTGCAGATTGGACAGGAATGCACTAGTGCAGCTGCTGCCCTTATATAGGCACTTGGCTAACATCTGTGCACATTTTACCACATGCGCATAGGCTAAGGTGACCAGATTTTTAAAATGAAATCCGGGGACATATTTTTTTTTACTAGTAATCAGCGACTCTCTGCCCGTCGACGCCTGCCTCACAGCCTCTCAAGTCTTACTCTTCGGGCCCCGGATACTACTGAATGGGGAGTGGAGGAAGATCATTCCGCCAAGGAAGGCAAGGAGATAGGCAGGTGGCTGGTAGGATTTGAACCAAGGCAGAAGAACATGTGAGCGGAGCTGAATGGGCATGCGCCCGAAACTGAAAAAATATTCCCATAAACACACTCCTAAACCTTGTGGACAAGTTGAAGCTGTTATAGCTGCAAAGGGTGAGCCAACTCAATATTGAACCCTACAAACTAAGACTGGGATGCCATTAAAGTGACACTAAAGCTTATTTATTTTTTTAAATAACAAACATGTCATACTTATCTCTACTGTGCAGTTCGTTTTGTACAGAGTGGCCCCAATCATCCTCTTCTGAGGTCCCACAGTGGCTCTCGCGGGTCCTCCCCCCAAGAGCTAACCCCCTCAGGGAAGCTCTCTCTCAAGGGGGTTATATTGCGGCACGCTGTCGTGCCATGCAATCGGCATCCATAGCCGCCAATTGAATGACTCGGCCACGCCTCCGGTGGCCGCATCATTGGATTTGATTTCAGCAGCGGGAGCCGATCAAGCATTGGAAGAACGATGCAGGATCGCGCCATCGGAAATTAGGGGTTTAGGTAAGTAAAACGGGAGCTCGAGGGGGGCGGTGACTGTTTTTTCACAAGGGTTTACAACCCCTTTAACCACTAGTCGACCAGCCGACGCAGTTATACCGTGGCAGGTCAGCTCGGCTGCGCAAAATCACGTAGGTATATGTAATTTCGCATTCCAGCAATTAGGGGCGCGTGCGTGCCCTCTGCTTGCCCCTGTTGTCAAAGCGCGTGCCCGGTGGGTGCGATCACCACCGGTCACCTGCGATCGCTCGTTACAGAGCGAGAACCTGGAGCTGTGTGTGTAAACACACAGCTCCCGGTCCTGTCAGTGGGAGAAATGACTGTCCGTCTGTTTATACAATGTATGAACAGCCATCTGTCATTTCCCCTAGTTAGTCCTACCCTCCCTTCAGTTAGAACACACCTAGGGAACATAATTAACCCCTTCCCTGCCAGTGGCATTTTTACAGTAATCAATGCATTTTTATAGCACTGATCGCTATAAAAATGCCAATGGTCCCAAAAATGTGTCAAAAGTGTCCAAAGTGTCCGCCATAATGTCGCAGTACCGATAAAAATGGCTGATTGCCGCCATTACTAGTAAAAAAAAAAAAAATTAATAAAAATGCCATAAAACTATCCCCTATACTGTAGACCAGGGGTGCCCAACATGTGGCCCGCAGCGCCCTCTGATGTGGCCTGCCATGTCTTGCTCTGAGATGGTGGGTCGGCAAGCCCAGATCGCAGGTTCCCAACCCATTATCTCCAAGCATTACTGCGAAGAAGGGGGTCATGTGCGGGGCCGCGGCTGGCCTATCCGTGATCGCGACGGGGCCACGGGGCTGGCCTATCCGTGATTGCGGCAAGGCCACGGGGCTGGCCTATCCGTGATCGTGGCAGGGCCACGGGGCTGGCCTATCAGTGATCACGGTGGGGCTGGAGTCCCACCTCTGCCTTCACCGCATTGTGAACACCACTGCCTTCACTTCCCTCTGGGCTCCCCCTCTCCTCCGGACTGATGAAAGCTACAAGCTGCAGGTGAGGGGGTGGATACAGTCTGCGGAGAGAGGGAACAGCCAGCCAGAGTTAGAGTCAGTATAAATAAAAAAAGTCTGGTGTCAGTATAAGTGTAGTAGTCAGTGTAGTGGGCAGTGCAGTGAAGTGGACACAGTAGTGGGCAGTGCAGTGAGGTGGTCAGTGTAATTGTCAGTGTGGTGAAGTGTATTGTAGTGGTCAGTGAAGTAGTCAGTGATGTGTAGTGGTCAGTGCAGTGAGGTGGACAGTGTGGTGTAGAGGTTAGTGCAGTGAGGTGGACAGTGTAGTGGACAGTGTGGTGTAGTGGTCAGTGCAGTGAAGTGGACAGTGTAGTGGTCAGTGCAGTGTAGTGTAGTGGTCAGTTCAGTGGTCAGTGCAGTGTAGTGTAGTGGTCAGTTCAGTGCAGTTTAGTGGTCAGTGTAGTGCAGTGGTCAGTGTAGTGCAGTGGTCAGTGTAGTGCAGTGGTCAGTGCAGTGAAGTGGACAATGTAGTGGTCAGTGTAGTGTAGTGGTCAGTGCAGTGGACAGTGTAGTGGTCATTGTAGTGTAGTGGTCAGTGCAATGTAGGTGACAGTGAAGTGGTCATTGCAATGTAGGCGACAGTGTAGTGGTCAGTGCAGTGGACAGTGCAGTGTAGTGGTCAGTGCAGTATAGTGGTCAGTGTAGTGTAGTGGTCAGTGCAATGTAGGTGACAGTGTAGTGGTCAGTGTACTGGACAGTGTAGTGTAGTGGTCAGTGCAGTATAGTGGTCAGTGCAGTATAGTGGTCAGTGCAGTGTAGTGGTCAGTGCAGTATAGTGGTCAGTGCAGTGTAGTGGTCAGTACAGTGGTCAGTGCACTGGACAGTGTAGTGTAGTGGTCAGTGCAGTATAGTGGTCAGTGCAGTGTAGTGGTCAGTACAGTGGTCAGTGCACTGGACAGTGTAGTGGTCAGTGCAGTATAGTGGTTATTGCAGTGGTCAGTGTAGTGGTCATTGCAATGTAGGTGACAGTGTAGTGGTCAGTGCAGTGGTCAGTGCACTGGACCGTGTAGTGCAGTGGTCAGTGTAGTGGTCAGTGCAATGCAGGTGACAGTGTAGTGGTCAGTGTAGGAATCAGGTAGTGTAGTGGTCAGGATAGTGGACAGTTAGGTCAGTGTAGTGGCAAGTATAGGAAGCAGGTAGGTTAGTGTAGTGGTCAATTAGGTCAATGTAGAAATGTAATTAGGTTAGTGCAGTGGTCAGGTATGTCAGTGTATGAATCAGGTAGGTAGGTTAGTGTAGTGGTCAGGTAGGTTAGTGTAGTGGTCAGTGTGGGAATCAGGCTGGTCAGTACCATTGTAGGAAGGGAAGGGACTCAGGGAGTTCTAAAACTCCACAGGTTAGGGGGCGCAAATTACTTGCCTTGCCCCGGGAGCCGACAACCCACGCTACGCCACTGACGCTCATTATGGCTCGCGACCGGTTAGTAAGTCGATAAAGTGGCCCTCACTCCTCAAAAGGTTGGGCACCCCTGCTGTAGACGCTATAACTTTTGTGCAAATCAATCAATAAACGCTTATTGCGATTTTTTTTTTAATATATTTTTGGGGATATTTATTATAGCAAAAAGTAAACAATATTATTTTTTCAAAATTGTTGCTCTATTTTTGTTTATAGCGCAAAAAATAAAAACCGCAGAGATGATCAAATACCACCAAAAGAAAGCTCTATTTATGGGGAAAAAAAGAACGCCAATTTTGTTCGGATGCCACGTTGCATGACTGTGCAATTATCAGTTAAAGCGACGCGGTGCCGAATCGAAAAAGTGGCCCAGTCATTGACCAGCAAAATGGTCCGGGGCTGAAGTTGTTAAAGTTCATGTAAAGACAGATGTCCCAATACTTTTGACAATATATCTGCTTTTAATAGATTTTCTCCAGAGTTTCACTGATCCCAATAGAAGCAGCAGCAGTTGTGCCAGGTGCTGTCCATGGTGCTGAAATATTGTAATGCTGTTTCATTGCTTTTGTCATGCAACATACTCTTATTGGTGATTTTTTTTTTTAGGTACCCCTATACATGCAGGACAAAAAAAAACAAAAAACAAAACAGGTTCATCAAAACTCTGTTCAGCGACTAAAAGCAGAAACAAAAGTCCCTGTGTAATCTACTGTAGGAGTTGCCATAGTCGTAGCGCACACAGAGCTATGGACTTCCCTATGACAGCACTGACTTGACCAGCACTGTCACATGGAGAGAATCACATCCTCCTCCATACCTGAACACTGTGGCAGAAGAGTGAAGCTTCTTGGGCTAGTCGATTTTGACCGTTTAAGGACCGCCACGCAGATATACGTTTTCAGAATGGCACGGCTGGGCACAAGGGCGTACATGTACTCGCGACCCGGTCCTAAGCTCCATGATCGCTCGCGTGGGAACCGCGGCCCGATCGCCGCCGGTTTCCCACGATCAGGTCATAGAGAGGAAGAACGGGGAGAGGTAAGTGTAAACAAACTTCTCCCCTGGCTTCTTAGGCCGCGTACAGACGATGAGACATGTCCGTTCAAACATATCCGACGGACCGTTTCCAGCGGACATGTCTCATCGGATTTTGGTCCGATGGCGTGTACACACCATCGGACGAAAATCCCCTCTAACTGAGGACGCGGTGACATGGCGGTGACATTGACGCCGCCACGTCACCAATCCAGGAAGTAATCGTCGCATGCGGGGGATTTATGTCCGCTGGTTAATGTCGGACAGACGGGTTTCCAGCAGACAAGTTTTAAATGCTTTAAATCTTGTCTGCTGGAAAAACCTGTCTGCTAGCCCGTACACACGATCGAATCTGTCCGCTGAAACTGGTCTGCGGACCAGTTTCCGCAGACAAGTTTGATCGTGTGTACGCGGCCTTAGTGAGACTGAGACTGACTGATTGTCTGTTGCCTGTCCTAGGGAACGACAATCAGTGACGTCTCACCCTAAGCCATGCCCCCCCCACAGTAAGAAACACAAATCAGGGCACACTTAACCCTACAGCGCCACCTACAGGTTAACTCCTTCACTTCCAGTGTAATTTTTACAGTAAACAGTGCATTTTTTTATAGCACTGTTCACTGTATAAAAAACAATGATCCCAAAATATGGTCAAAAGTGTCCGATGTGTCCGCCATAATGTCGCAGTTATGATAAAAAAAACGCTGATCGCCACTACTAGTAAAAAAAAAAATATATTAATAAAAATGCAATAAAACTATCCCTTATTTGGTAGACGCTATAACTTTTGTGCAAACCAATCAATAAATGCTTATTGCGATTTTTTTTCACCAAAAATATATAGAAGAATACGTATCGGCCTAAACTGAGGAATTTTTTTTATATATATATATATATATATATATATATTTGGGGGATATTTATTATAGCAAAAAGTAAAAAATATTGAATTTTTTTCAAAATTGTTGCTTTATTTTTGTTTATAGCACAAAAACCAAAAACCACAAAGGTGATTGAATACCATCAAAAGAAAGCTATATTTGTGGGGGAAAAAGGACACCAATTTTGTTTGGGAGCCACGTCGCACGACCGCGCAATTGTCAGCTAAATCAACGCAGTGCTGAATCGCAAAAAGTGGCAAGGTCTTTAAGCTGCATCATGGTCCGGGGCTTAAGTGGTTAAACGAACTGTTTTTTTTTTCCTGAATGGGCAAAGTACAGGTTTGCTATAAACTCCATGAGCCTCCCATATGGAACCCAGATGGAGGAGTAAGGTGGAACAATTCTGTAAGTGCTTTAAGCCAATTATTCTAACTATTATCAAGCAGGATTAATAGCAAAGCTTTTCTTTCTTTGTAAAACTGGATACTATGTGGCTGGATAATTTATGGGACAGGAGGGCTATCAGTTAGGCAGACGGGAGCAAAAAGTGATATATTTTTTTCTGCAGCTGTGGCCGTCATCGGCTGAAGCTTCTATTCGTCTAACAGCAGGAAGAATAGGAGCGCAGGTGAAGGAAGCAGAAGGGAAATGGCACAATGAAAGGTGATGTTGTGTGAACTCTGCAGTAGGGGATACAATCATCTCTCACTGCTGTTTTCATGTATCAGGATATGTCTGAATCATACTTGTCTATAACTGATAATAACTCTATCCGCAGTGCTGAATTTGTGACTTTTTCACCTGTTAAAAGAAAAAAAAGTCTCTGTATTGTGCTATACCAGAAATGCTGCATATCAGTGAAACCAGCAAGAACTTATTTACTTGGTCAACAACTAGACAATGAGGGGTTTATTAAAAGCTGGAGAGTGCAAAATCAGTCTCACTTTTGCATACAAACAGCTTCCAGGTTTTATTGCCAAAGCTTAATTAAACAAGCTGAGGTTAGAAGCTGAACTGAGACTGTTTTTGCACTCCCCAGATTTAGAAAATATACCCCTAAGTGACTTTTGTTGCTTGACAATCAAAATTAAGATACAAGCAATGTCAGCATCCAAAGTCGATCTGTCCCTGGGCTCTCGGGTGCTGCTGCCACCATCTTCGGTAAAGGGAATCAGGAAGTGAAGCCTTTTGGTTCACTATGAGCAGCACTGCACGATCTGAATAGACCCCGCTGTCTTCTAGGACATGTGTGTCTCCCAGAATACAGGGGGACGGGGACAGAGGGGGTGCGGGATGTGGCGTAGATATCCGCGGATAGCTATGCCCGGAAGTGGGAGCAAATACCTGCATTACAGAGGTATCTGCTCCCCCCCTAAAAGGTGCCAAATGTGACATCCGAGGGGGGGAATTCCAAAAAGGGAAGTTCCAATTTTGGGTGGGACTCTGCTTTAATACTTATAGTGTTAACCCCTGTTGACCCTGTATTCACTATATCTGGTCTCCCACAGTACACAGAGCAGGGAAATGCAATTATTTTAGTAAATATAAATGGCTAAATACCTTTTCTCTTAAACAGTATATAGCAGTCTTGTGACTTCTATCAGTGTCCTGCTGAGAACTGATAAAATCTTGTAGGAGGAGTTTTTATTCTCCTCTAACTATATTATAAGGCTGCATGACCCCTGGCCCTGTGTTGATCACATCCACATACCTCCCAACCCGCACGGATTGTGCATGAACTTCCCGCCAAGATCGGGGCGCCCCCCTCCGCTCAACAAAAATGTCCCGCAGGGAAATTTAAAAATGTTGGGAGGTATGCATCCACCCTCCCCAAAAAAATAAAAAAACCTCCTTAGCAATACAAATCAAACCGAGCATGTGCAGAGTGCCTCCAATGCTTTACACTATCAGCAGATGGATTGGGGGATGGATCAGAGAAGACAGGATAAAACTGCTGTTTTACACAATGCAGAGGATTAACTCCTTAGGTTCCACAGTGAATGCTTTACTGCATATACACACTAATTTGTGTGGGTTTACTAACACTTTAACTGTCTGAAGCATGGCGACTGCAATTTTCCTTCTCTTGCCGAGCAATGATCTCTTGTGGTATTCATCCACTGGCCACTTCCTCATTACTGTGACCTGTAGTTGTGTAGAGACTGGTGGGTGGAATCACAGTGTTCAGTGAAACAGCAGGTATCTGACACACCTGGAAGTGTTGGATATCAAGACAGGGTGATTATATCTTAATTTCATTTGACAGGGTTGTTTTATTAACTTAAATTGGTAGGTTGGCAAACTGGCTCAGATCATATGCTCAAAGAGTCCTGTACTGTAATTAACACACTGATATTTCTGGATGGTAGTTATGCCCCTATCTAAGCCCATTTTACACACATATTAAAGAGTTTGTAAATAGAGTTGAGCGGACACCTGGATGTTCGGGTTTGACAGGTTTGGCCGAACTTCGAAAAAAAGTCCAGGTTCGGCACCCGAACTTGACCCGAACTTGACCCCGAACCTGAACCCCATTGAATTCAATGGGGACCAGAACTTTTGAGTACTAAAATGTCTCTAAAAAAGTAATGGAAAGGGCTAGAGGGCTGCAAATGGCAGCAAAATGTTGGTAAGAGCATGGCAAGTACTCTGCAAACAAATGTGGAAAGGGAAATAACTTAAAATAACATAAAATACATAAAAATAAAAAAATAATAATCTTGACCTAGGAGGACGAGGTCCATATGGAGTAGGAGGTTGAGGCGGCGGTGCCACGACCGGGGCCACCACGACCAGGGCCACGTCCCTTATTTGACGTTTTCCTTATATTTCTCAAATGTAGGATCTTGCCCTAAATGGGTGTTTTTTGAATAGCACAATAGAAGAACAGTATCTAAAGGGTGTATCTCACACGTACAGATATGGTGGAAACACTGCAATTTTTTTTTGCCCTAAATGGATGTTTTTTGAATAGCACAATAGAAGAAAAGAATCTAAAGGGTGTCTCTCACAGTAACAGCTGTGCTGGTGTAATTTGATTTCAGAAGCAGGAACCTTTCCCTAAAGTATCTAAAGCAGAGTGACTTGCTGTGCTGTGTAGATCGCTGAGTAATTTGATTTCTGAAGCAGGACTGAGTCTGACTCCTATCTAATTCTCTCCCTCAGAGCAGCAGCAGCACCAGCCTTTCCTTACCCTATCTAAAGCAGAGTGACGTGCTGTGCTAGGTGCCTCTAGCTTATATAGAGGCAGGGTCACATGCTGCACTGACCAATCACAGCCATGCCATTAGTAGGCATGGCTGTGATGGCTTCTAGGTCACACAAGTTAAACAAATGTTGATTGGCTGCCCTGCAGCGCGCCATTACATTGCCGAACACTAAACTCGAACCCAAACTTACAGTAAATTGTTCGGGTTCGGGTACCAAAAGTCCGGTACGAACCCGAATTTTACAGTTCGGGTTCGCTCAACCCTAGTTGTAAAGGATTGTTTTTATTTTCTAAATATGATAATTTAAGCTAGTGCATTGTTGGTTCACTTACCTTTCTCTTCAATTTTCCTTCTAAATTTTTTTTTTCTTTGTCTGAATTTCTCACCTCCTGTGGGGTTAGTCAGCTACAACAGCTTACTGAGGGGGAACAGGAAGTGAGAAATTCAGACAAAGAAAAAAAAAACATTTAGAAGCGAAATTGAAGGAAAAGGTAAGTGAACCAACAATGTACTAGCTTAAAGGAACCCATTTAGAAAATAAAAAACTAACCTTTACAACCCCTTTAAGGCATTCTTCATATCCCTATTAAGCTCCTTCCTTCTGCTTGTAATGTACGGAACCCAGACACATACATTTACAATTAGGTGCTTGCTGATTGCCTGGGCTGTGTTGGATCTTCACATATTAGAAACACACATTTTGACACGGTCTACACCGTAATATGGATAGTTAGAAAAAAAGCATCATTACCCAGACAATGTTCTGTACAATTACCTAATAGCAATGCCTGAAATGTTTGTACATCATTGATGCCATTATTTTTGCACACACATACTACATCTGTTCTCTTGATGCAAATTACAGGGGGCATTTTTAAAGCTCATATGGGTAACTATACAGACACTGGGCCAGATTCTTAAAAATTTGCGTATCTGGCGGCGTAGCGTATTGTACCGCATTTACGCTACGCCTACGCCAATTACTGGAGCAAGTGCCGTATTCTCAAAGCACTTGCTCCGTAATTTTCGGCGGCGTCGTAAGGCCGCGTAATTCAAATAGTGAAGGAGGGGGCGTGCTGTATTTAAATTAAGCGCCCCCCGTGCCGAACAAACTGTGCATGCGCAGGCCTTAAACGTAGGCCACTGCGCATGCTCTGTAATACGCCGCAAATACATAGGTTGCGACGTGAACGTAATTAACGCACGTCCCTATTCACGACGCGTTACGTAAACAACGGAAAAAGCCGACGCTAACCCAACGGCCATACTTAACATGGCATACGGCGGACTGACGTAAGGTTACACCTCATATAGCAGGGGTAACCTTACGCGTACGCAACCTACTTAAACTACGTCGCCGCGGCGCAAAAACGTTCAAGAATCGGCGTATCGGCTCATTTGCATATTCGAATGTGAAATCGACGTAAACGCCACCTAGCGGCCGGCGTAGTATTGCATTTAGGATCCGACGGTGTAAATGACTTACATCTGTCGGATCCAAGCTTAAAACCGGCGTATTATGTTTTCAGAATAGAAAACAATGATACGCCGGAGGAAAATTCGAATTACACCGGTGTATGTGTACTTTGAGAATCTGGCCCCGTATGCAAAAGGGGAAAACCGAGGGACAAAAAAACTTGAAATTGCACTGAAAGTGCACTTGGAAGTGCAGTGGCTGTAAATCTGAGGGGTAGATCTGAAATGAGGGGAAGCTCTGCTGATTTTATTATCCAATCAAGCTAAAATATTTTTTTTTTCTTTGCATGTCCCCCTTGTATTTACAGCGACTGCACTTCCAAGTGGACTTTATGTGCAAATTCAAGTGCACTTTGCCTTTAGTAAATAACCCCCTTTGTCATTTAAAAAAGATAATGTACAATAATGATGTTTATTCACTTATGGAATTATATTATACCCACTCATATGTTAAATGATCATTTGCAAGAATTACGGATAACAAAAATGCATGAATATTTTCATTACCAATCATCATTACTTTACAATTTAAATGAGGATGGCTGCTGCCACAAAAACATGTCCTGGCCAAATTTCCTATGTTTAGGACATTTATTTTGCTGGAAAAAATAACTGTAGAACTGAAACTTTAGCAAAAACAAAATTCAAAACTGCCAAAGCAAAATTACATCCACTTAAAACACCAACAGAGACACAAGCAGTTGCAATTTATGCACAAAGAATTCTACATAGGACTTACATTATGTTTTTGGCACAAGAGACTTGATGCATCCGTGTCAGAGACTATAGGAGGCAGCAGAATTGTAAATGCACATCATAGTTGGCTTTCGTGTCTATACTACTATACTTTGTGTAGCAGCCTGCTCCTGTTGAACAGGCGTGCTTTAAATTTAGAGGGGTCTGAGCTGTTATCTGAGCTCAGACTAGTGTGATTAATGGCAAATTTAGCCTCTATTCCAGCCATGGCTGTGCTGAGAGTTCCCACCATTGTTCGCCTGGGGGTGCCATTACCACTCCAGGCCAAGGATGGCAGCAGCAATGTCAAGGTGCATTGGGTGTCCCCCTCGACAGCGAATCAGTGGGAGTGGTCGCCCTGCTGTGCATGCTGGGGAGGGTACTTAAGGGACAGACGCCATTGGTGGGGGTCGTTCGTTTGCGCCTCATGGCCTGCCTGGCCTGAGGTGCTGGTCCTGAATCCTGACTCTGGGACCACGTTGGTACGGGGTTGCGGCTTCGTTTGGTAGGCCAAGTAGTCAGACTGGGGCCTGTTTTCTGAAAGGGTGATCCTGTGCTGTCCGTTCTGTGGGAGGAAGCCACTTGATGAAGGAAGCCAGGGGAGGACCTATCCTGAAGAGGGCCATGCAAGAGGCTGGTATCTTGGGAGAAGGCCTGGAAACGTCATTGAAGAATGCACCATACACTGGGAGGCTCGACGGTGGTCACCTGTCAGATCTAAGTTCTAGAAGAGTTAATCTGAAGAGATCTGGGTGCTGAATCCTGTGGCAGGGGATTCCAGACAAAAGTGTCTCCTCATAAAGGAAGGTGGCAGAGACTGTACTTTATTCCATGCACCATCCCGGCTGCTAAGCCAGCGAGAGGGACCTATCCAGGTGATGCAATACCCACTCTGGCTAGAGTGATGATGAGAAGTGTTTGTTGGAAGCAGGAGTGTTTCCTATTTGTGATTATGCACCTGAACCTACCTACCCTTCCACCCCTTTTTACTTATTTTCTACTGAAGTTCTGCGAATAAATCTTGGAAGGGCTTGTGTGGACATTGAAATTCATCGGACTCATCTTTTCACCCTGGACAGCGAGAAGATAGAGGTAACGTGCCACCCAAAAATACTCAGCAGCTCCTTCGGGGGTAGTGCTACTTATGCTATAGCATAATATACTATTTTAAGGAGGTGATATGGAAAATACTTTGCTGCGTCCTCTAGCAGGTTACAGTTACCGTACAGTTACCATTGCACTCATGGTCCAGTACCTAGGACAACAGGGTTATGGAGAGCAGCACCAAGCCTCACAATTGTCAGACTGTTAAAATGTTTCCCTAATTCCTTTTCCATCTGCTATCCAATTTTAGACACATGTTTTTAAATTTACCTTAAGACTCGAAAGGCTCCTTATATTTAGGAACAATGAAACCATCTCTCTTTTCTCTTGTTTATGTACAGTTTAAAAAGTAGCTCTGCATAAAAAGCAGCAGCGTGCTGCGTGCCACTTCCAATAGTGCATCCTATAATTTGTTTTTACCAAAACTATATATTTACACAGGGGTCAAGCTTTGTACAAAAGGGCTTCATCATTCAGGAATTGTTTATACGCACAAACGGCAGGAGGAGGCCTATCTATCCTTAGTGCTGGATGATAGCACCAAAAGTGTAAATGCATTTCTATTTGTACTTTATTTGTTTTGATAAAGAAAGTTGCGCAATGATCCTCTATGTTTCTCCTCTTTTAATGGAGTGTGGGGTGCAAAAATAGTAATGGTCACCCTTTGCTTCTTGAGTTTATTACCATTTGAGTGTTGCTGGGAGTGGAGTGAGCTCTTTCATTGAGAAACTGGAGAAAAGGATATTACATTTTCATTAGCACTGGTACACATTGGTACGATTTGACTAGCGATTTTCCGGCGATGCATTTGCCGGCAATGGCACCGCCCTAATCGGTACGATGCTGCATCTGCAGGGCTGCACCGATTTAAAAAAGTAGTTTCTGTACTACTTTTTGCGATTTCAGGCTGCGATTTACATTGACATCTGTGAAGAAACTTGCACAGATGTCTCTGAAATTGCGGCCGAAATCGGGACTGAGTGAAATCAGCTGAACTTACATGGCTTTATTCCCGCAGCCCAGTGAGAACCTGGGCTAAAAGTGGACTTTGCACATACAGTAGACCGACCAGTAATAACATTATGCCACTGACAGGTAAAGTGTATTCACATTGATTATTTTGTTACAAGGGTACCTAAAAGCAAGTTGACATGTTGTCCCTGAAGATAATGCTTTGAAAGCAGAAAAATGGGCAAGCATAAGAATTTTAGCAATTTTGACGTGGGCCAATTTGTAATAGCTAGACAATTGAGTCAGGACAACTTCAAAACTGCAGCTCCTGTGGGATGTTCCCAGTCTGCAGTGGTCAGGACCTACCAAAACTGGTCCAAAGAAAGAAAACTAGTGAACTGGTGACAGTGACATACTGTAGGCAGCCAAGGCTCACTGATGCAAGTGGGGAGAGAATGCTGACCTGTGTAGTTCAACCAAATAGAAGAGGTACTGTAACCCTGATTGCTGAAAAAGTCAATGTTGGTTCTGATATAAAGACAGAACACACAGTGCATCACAGTTCCGTGTGTATACGGCTGTGTAGCCACAGACTGGTCAGGGTGCAAATGCTTTGTTAATATTCCCATTTCACATGTTCCTGGAATAGTGGGGACAGCGGTGACACTGCAGGCTTCGGTTTCAGGTGTGTGACACATAATGGACTACTATCCGATGCATAGTAGCCCATTATGCTTTACCTTTGCAGGGAAATAAAGAGGAAGTAAAACCCATCAGGGTTTACTTCCTCTTTCTATGTCCTTAACCACTTAAGGACTGCCGCACGACGATGTACGCCGGCAGAATGGCACGGCTGTGCAAAAAGGCGTACAAGTACGTCCCCTTTAAGATACCAGCCGTGGGTTGCGCGCGCCGCCGACGGCACGCTCGTGACCCGGTCCTGAGCTCCGTGTCCACACCAGCAGAACCCGCGGACCTGATCGCTGCCGGTGTCCCCCGATCGGGTCACAGAGCTGAAGAACGGGGAGAGGTACATTTAAACAAACCTTTCCACTTATTCTTAGTGGCAGTGATCATCTGTTCCCTGTCATCGGGAGCGACAATCAGTGATGTGTCACGCCAGGCCATGCCCCCTACAGTAATAATCACTCACTAGGGCACACTTAACCCCTACAGCGCCACTAAGTGGTTAACCCCATTCACTGCCAGTGTCATTTTCACAGTAATCAGTGCATTTTTATAGCACTGATCGCTGTAAAAATGACAATGGTCCCAAAAATGTGTCAAAAGTGTCCGATAAGTCCGCCATAATGTCACAGGATAAAAATTGCTGATCGCCTCCATTACTAGTAAAAAAAATAATTATTAATAAAAATGCCATAAAAACTACCCCCTATTTTGTAGAAGCTATAACTTTTGCGCAAACCGATCAATATACGCTTATTGAGCTTATTGAGATTTTTTTTTTACCAAAAAATATGTAGAAGAATACGTATCGGCCTAAACTGAGGAAAAACTTATTTTTTTTCGTTTTTTTTGAGGATATTTATTATAGCAAAAAGTAAAATATATTGGGCCAGATTCAGGTAGAGTTAGGCTGGAGTATCAGTGATACTCCAGCCTAACTCTCACTTTGAGTCGGCGTTTCTGTTTTCTGTAAGCAGAAAACAAGAAACGCCGGGTTGGAGTTCCTATACGAGCGGCGTAATTGTATTTCGCCGTCGTATCGGAACTGCAATTTTAAAAATGGCGCTCGGGGCGTTCCCACTGATTAACGCCGAGAATATGTTAATCAGCGAGTATCGGCAATTCACGATCGTATTCGGGCCCGACGCAGTGACTTTCCGACGTTTCCGTAAGAGATACGCGGTGTAAAGAAAAAACAGCCCCCTAGTGGAGTATCCTATGTTAAGTATGGCCGTCGTCATTGCGTCAATTTTAAAAAATGTTTGCGTCGTTTGCGTAAAACGTCCGTGAATGGGGATTGACGTCATTGACGTTCACTGACAGAATTTGGAGCATGCGCACTGACAGTCGATGCATGCGCAGTACGTTCGCCGCGGGATCGCACCTAGTTATAATAATACACGCCCCCCTACCCGCCCAATTTGAATTCCGCCGGCTCATTTTTGCTACGCCGCCGCAACTTTAGGAGCAAGTGCTTTGTGAATACAGTACTTGCTCCTAAAGTTTCGGTGGAGTAACGTAAATGAGAATCGTTACTCCAACAAAAAGATGCGCCCATCTACCTGAATCTGGCCCATTGAATTTAAAAAAAAAATGTTGCTCTATTTTTGTTTAAGGCGCAAAAAATAAAAACCACAGAGGTGATCAAATACCACCAAAAGAAAGCTCTATTTGTGATAAAAAAAAAGAACGCCAATTTTGTTTGGGAGCCACGTCACACGACCGTGCAATTGTCAGTTAAAGCGAAGCAGTGCCGAATCGCAAAAAGTGGCCTGGTCCATTAGCTACAAAATGGTCCGGGGCTGAAGCGATTAAACAAATCCATAAAGAAAGTCCAAACATTTTTTAAACATTAAACATTTTTAATTAAAGATCACATCTTAGAGATTAGATTAGAGATCACATCACAGCAACAAAGTGCAACATTTCTGAGCTAATGCAGGACCCCTTCGTCAGGCCTGAAGAAGGAGGTCTGTCGTGGCTCTGAAACAATGCACTTTTTTGCGGTTCGTTATATCGTTCTTCAATTAAAAAAAAAAACATTTGGGCTTTTATTGGGGATCTGTCATGTGCTGCCAAATATTCACACTGTTTTGTACAAGGTACCCATGCTGACCTGTGTCCACAGCCAAAAGCGCCTACAATGAGTGTTACACTGATTTATACATATTTGGAACAATGTATATGATTTGCACATGTGCTATTTTTATGTGAATTATTGCATTTGTGGTATCTTTTGATGAATTTTACACAAGGAGTATCTATATGTAAATCGTACGGAATTATTTATATACAGTGACCCTTTTTTTTGTATATGTGATATCTATTTGATATGTATTCAGCATATGGGGGGGGGGGGGGATAGTGAGGTGAAATTTATAAGCAAGCCCAAAGTTTGTTGGTACATATTTTATCACTCAGGTGTGCCTAGGGTATTGTGAAATTTGAATGCGGCCCTGTCTCCTAGCCTTCATTTCCCAAAGCAGCCATACAAGATGCCATAGCTGTAATTGTACTACTGTGGGGATGTGCAGTGATTTTGTTGGAGACTTTTCCTTATCTTTTACTGTGTAACAGCAGACCATAAATTTGTCTACACAGAAAACCCCCCTAATTACCTGCACTCATTAGTATATATTTTAATGTTTTTACATGTCAAATCATTGTGTAGCCAACTGAATAAGCCATCACACAATATACATTTTGTTTCAGCAATGCAAAAAAAGATGTTATTTTAATAATCTGGACAGGTAAAGCCACTATGTTTTGTGCAACAACTGTGTACAGCCTGCAGGTCCCATTGGAGTAGTCGTGTCGGATCTTGGAGAACAGCTGCACTTGGCAAATCCTCCGGGTACAATTATACGCCACATAACTCCAGATGCTGGATCTGGTCCTGCTTTCAGATGGTTCCCTTTTAGCATACCATAAGTCTCTGCTAAGCTCTGAATGTTAAAGAACAGACACACCTTGTTGGAAATCTGATGTTGTGGTGAGCAGAAGAACTTAACAGAATGCTTATAATGTATTTGTTTTAATGTAATCTGTAACTGAGTGACAACAATGCCCAACAAATCCTGATGTATTTTACATGTAGGAAAAAAAAAACTAATTAACGTAATGTTGTTGAATCCATGGTGATGCTAGGGGAGACACAAGAGTACAAAGACTAGTAACACTTTTGGTAATTTTACTTCCCATGTTTGGTGTCATTAGGGCATTGTAGGACCTGCTCCACTGGTGGTTGCTACTCACTTACTCACTTACTCATTTACTCATTTACTAATGTAAATTACACACTGGGGGTCAGAATTTCTGACCAGAACTGCCTCATTGAGAATATATGGCATCAGCTGTTATGAGTAAAAACCATAGGTACATGGTGCAATTGTTTGTAGAGATTTTTGTTTGTACAAAGAGTATTTGTTGTAATTAGGGATGAGCTTTGAGTTCGAGTGGAACTCATGTTCGACTCGAACATTGCCTGTTCGCCTGTTCGGCGAACAACTAACAATTAGGGGTGTTCGCGGCAAATTCGAAAAGCCGTGGAACACCCTGTTAAAGTCTATAGGAGAAATCTAAAGTGCTAATTTTAAAGGTTTAAAGGTGTTTGGGGACCTGGGTCCTGCCCCAGGGGACATGTATCAATTCAAAAAAAAGTTTTAAAAACAGCTGTTTTTTTGGGAGCAGTGAATTTAATAATGCTAAGAGTGAAGCAATAAAACTGTAATATTACTTTAAATTTCGTACTTAGGGGGAGTGCAAAGTCAGCATGTGAAAAAGCGCATGTTTCCCGTACATAGAACTGTCCCTGCACAAAGTGTCATTTCTGAAAGAAAAAAAGGCATTTAAAACCGGCTTTGCGGCTATAATGAATTGTCGGCTCTGGCAATTCAGAGATGATTCATTCATAAAAAATAAAAAAAACAAAGCGTGGGGGTCCCCCCAAATTCCATTAACAGGCCCTTCAGGTCTGATATGGATATTAAGGGGAACCTTGCCGTCAATTAAAAAAAAAAAAAATGACGTGGGGTTCCCCCCAAATATCCATACCAGACCCTTCAGGTCTGGTGTGGATTTTAAGGGGAACACCACCCCAATTTAAAAAAAAAAAAATGACGTGGAGTTCCCCCAAAAATCCACACCAGACCCTTATCCGAACACGTTAACCTGGCCGGCCGCAGAAAAGAGGGGAGAACAGAGTGCGACCCCCCCTCTGCTGAACCGCACCAGGCCACATGCCCTTAACATGGGGAGGATGTCCCCATGTTGATGGGGACAGGGGCCTCATCCCCACAACCCTTGCCTGGTGGTTGTGGGGGTCTGCGGGCGGGGGCTTATCAGAATCTGGAAGACCCCTTTAACAAAGGGGACCCCCAGATCCTGCCCCCCCCATGTGAATTGGTAATGGGGTACACTGTACCCCTACCATTTCACGAAGGATGTGTAAATAGTTAAAGAAAAAACACACAGACACCGTAGAAAAAATGTCTTTATTAATAAAAAAAAAATTCAGCGGTGGTAATCCACTCTCGATGCGGCTCCCTGCTCCAACGTTGTCTTCTATCCAGCGACGGGTGATCTCTCCAGTGACGGGTTACCAGCGGTCCGTCCAGCGATGAGAAGATCAAGAGCGCAGCAGGCGAGCTCCTCTCTCCGCTGGACACAGCCCAGCGGAATGACGCGGCGGAGCTTTGACATTTCTTATATAGGGTCAGATGACGGGGGGCACCTTCCCTATATAAGAAATGTCAAAGCTCCGCCGCGTCATTCTGTTGAGATCACCCGTCACTGGATAGAAGACAACGTTGGAGCAGGGAGCCGCATCGAGAGTGGATTACCACCGCTGGATTTTTTTATTTTATTAATAAAGACATTTTTTCTACGGTGTCTGTTTGTTTTGTTTTTTTTAACTATTTACACTTACTTTGTGAAATAGTAGGGGTACAGTGTACCCCATTACCAATTCACATAGGGGGGCCAGGATCTGGGGGTTCCCTTTGTTAAAGGGGTCTTCCAGATTCTGATAAGCCCCCCGCCCGCAGACCCCCACAACCACCGGGCAAGGGATGTGAGGATGAGGCCCTTGTCCCCATCAACATGAGGACATCCTCACCATGTTAAGGGCATGTGGCCTGGTGCGGTTCAGAAGAGGGGGGCCGCACTCTGCCCCCCCCTCTTTTCTGCGGCCGGCCAGGTTAACGTGCTCGGATAAGGGTCTGGTGTGGATTTTTGGGGGAACTCCACGCCATTTTTTTAAATTTGGGGTGGAGTTTCCCTTAAAATCCACACCAGACCTGAAGGGTCTGGTATGGATATTTGGGGGAAACCCCACGTCATTTTGTTTTTAAATTGACGGCAGGGTTCCCCTTAATATCCATATCAGACCTGAAGGGCCTGTTAATGGAATTTGGGGGGACCCCCACGCTTTGTTTTTTTTATTTTTTATGAATGAATCATCTCTGAATTGGAGCCGACAATTCATTATAGCCGCAAAGCCGGTTTTAAATGCCTTTTTTTTTTTCAGAAATGACACTTTGTGCAGGGACAGTTCTATGTACGGGAAACATGCGCTTTTTCACATGCTGACATTACACCCCCCCCCCCCCCCCCCCAGGTACGAAATTTAAAGTAATATTACACTTTTGTTGTTTCACATTTAGCATTATTAAATTCACTGCTACCGAAAAAACTGCAGTTTTTAAAACTTCTTTTTGGGACAGGACCGAGGTCCCCAAACACTTTTTAGGACAATAACTTGCATATTAGCCTTTAAAATTAGCACTTTAGATTTCAAATGTTCGAGTCCTATAGACTTTAACAGGGTTCTAAAGTTCACACGAACATTTGGTGTGTTCTCAAGTTCTGGTGCGAACCGAACAGGAGGGTGTTTGGCTCATCCCTGGTTGTAATAGTGGTACACAGCTAAGAAGAGTTTGTGAAACACGGCATCAGTTGATTAACGTAGCTTGCTCAGTTATCCATATGTTATGCAGTCTTCTATGACTTCAGCTAACTTTTTTTTTGGATTTATGTATTTATTTTTATCTTGTTCTTTTTTACTGTACATTTTTCCAGATTTAATTTATTATCCATTTGTATTGTCTTTCATTGCACACATCTTCATGCTTTCCCTTGTTTCTTTGTCTATGGAATAAGCAATTATTGATTGGTTTGCACAAAAGTTATAGCGTCTACAAAATAGGGGATAGTTTTATGGCATTTTTAGTAATATTTTTTTTTTACTAGTATTGGCTGCGATCAACGATTTTTATCATGATTGCGACATTATGGCGGACACATCGGTCACTTTTGGGGCTATTTTTGGACCATTCACATTTATACAGCGATCAGTGCTATAAAAATGCACTGATTACTGTGTAAATGTGACTGGCAGTGAAAGGGTTAACCTGTAGGGTGTCCTAGGGATGTGTTCTTACTGTGTCGGGACTATGTGTGACACGACATTGATCACTGCTCCCAATCACAGGGAGCAGTGATCAGTGTCCTGTCACTAGGCAGAATGGGGAAATGCTTGTTTACATCAGTATTTCCCCGTTCTTCCTCTCCGTTCGACAATTGCGGGACTCCTGGCAGACTCCAAGTCCGCGGGACCCACGGTCACACTCACAAAGCTTGCAGTGGGCGTGCGTGCGCACGCCCACAATGCTGTGTCTTAAAGCAGTGGTCATCAACCCTGTCCTCAGGGCCCACCAACAGGCCAGGTTTTCAAGATAACTGAAATACATCACAGGTGATATCATTTGCTGCTCAGTGATTGTAGTATTCTAGCCTGCATCACCTGAGGTAATACATAAAACCTGGCCTGTTAGTGGGCCCTGAGCACAGGGTTGATGACCACTGTCTTAAAGGGGACATATATATATATATATATATATATATATATATATATATATATATATATATATATATATATATATGCCCAGCCATACCATATATATAATTGTTTTAGGGTTCTGAGTAATTTTTTAGGAGGAGAAAAATGACAGAATTAACCTGGGCTGGAGGTGGTTAAACTTGTCTGGCTACATTTATAGTTTCACAGCGGCGTGACCCCTTTAAAAGCTTAAATCTCTGTGCAGTGATGACAGGTCCGTTGCCTGGCGTTCAACTTCTGGCACTGCAGAGGTTAATATGTTTGGATCTCTGGGCTAAATTCAATAGGAAAAGCTTCTAAGAACCCACCCTCTCCTCTCAACTATTGAGAAAAAGCTATGCATAGTTTATACTACATGTAACACATCTGTGAATGGGGGAGTGTCAGATGAACAACACAATTCTGCCACCTATTCAGAATTTATGTTACATGCAGTGCAATCAATGCATTAGCTTTTCTCAATGGATAAGAGGGTCTGAGAAGATGGGTCCCCTTCAGGAGATTTGTTTGTTGTGTCATCAGTAGCAGTATGACTCATTTGACATGACCCACGCCACTATCCTCTTCATTCAACTATGAAATGCAACTACGAGGGGTTTTGAAAAATCTTGACATTAAAATTAGTTGAAGTTGATTGTACAGCATGGGCTTAGATTCAAAAGGTTGCACAGGGACACGTGAATCGATTGGAAGACTAAATCTGTACACACATTACAATTTGATTGTGGTAAATCTGCAAATAACTATGTAATACAATGGTCTGTCTGAATTGATACAAATTGAATATATTGTATAATTAGGTTCTCGATTTTTGTAAGGATGAATGAGATTGTACAGAGATTGTGTAATCAGATTGTAATGTTGTTTGTATTGACAGTTTTAGGCTTTATGTACACTAGCCTACACTGGCAGCTTCCAAACTTGAGTTTAGGAGCCTTTGGCATTTTTTTGCCAAAGCTCCTAAACTCAATTCCATAAAACCCTATGTGTACACATAGGCTTTTAGCAGATTTTAGAAGCTGCCATGTTTAGGTGAGCTTCAAGCTCCCTCTCCTGAATGCAGAAGAATCACTTTCAGGATAGGAGCTATTGACAGCCGGGGGAAAACGCAAAAATCGAACTAATGATTTTTTCCACGTTTTCCTGCATTTTGTGCTTTCCAGTGGCTATGGTACATGTAGGCAAGGTGTACATGAAGCCTAACACAAGCACTTGTATGCACTGTTCCAGTTCAGCTGCGTTGCACTTTTTCCACTTGACCGTAGGTGTCACTGTCACCATGGGACAAGATTCTAACTGCAGCGGGTTGAGTGTATTGAGTTTTTCTTTCCCAGAAGAGGGTACTTAAGGGGCAGACACTGTTCTGGCGGGGTCTTCCGATCCTGACCTGATGTCCCTCCTGGCCTCAGGGATGTGTTAGCAATGCTTCCACCTTGGGGCCTGCTGGCCCGAGGCTCCGTTTACTGAGAGTAGGCCCAGGAGTTTCTGGGGCCTACTGGTCCATGGGTGGTCCTGTGCTGTTTTGCCTGCGGGAAGAAGCCAAGCAATTGAGGACTCAATTGGAGGACGGATCCTGGCCAATCTACCTCACAGTGCCGCCGGCTGGCTGAAAGATCCTGGTACTGTGTAGCTGTGTTTTTGGAACTTTTCAAAGTGTGTGTGTGTGTGTGTGGTTACACGGTCATGTGGCAGAGGACTGTGCAATGACTCGACTGCACTTATCAAGTCTGTGGCAGAGACTTTGAACAAGCTTCACACAGGCCTATCCGGTGGTTGTTGAATCCAGTGTGGAAACGGTTTTCTTCTGAATCTAAGAATGTACCCGTGATCCGCAAAGCAAGGTACCTGAATCTTTCCCCTAACCGTCCATCCTTCTGTTTGAGCTTGTTTAATAAAACCTTGGAAGAAAATAGACTCAGTGTTGGTGCAGACATTTGTGAAGAACTCTTCAAGGAGGACATCTAAGATGGACGTGGTGAGGTAACAGCAGGCCCAAATTGAAACCAGTAGCTCCTTCGGGAGTAGTGCTAAAGTAAAGTAACCTATACTGTACCCTATGACATCACATCTAACAGTAGCTGTGCATGGGGACTGTTGTAAGTTTGTTTATTGCTCCCTCCCCCAAGTCACAGGTCTCTAGCAATCCCTAGAAATCAGCTATGAAAACTGAGACTGAAAATCATTACATCATCGATCTTTCTCTAGCTGGCTAAGGTTAGGGATTGTGTAAAGATTATACCTAGGGGCATTGACATGAGAGATGGATCCAACAACAGCCTTGCTACAGCCTTTATGTACAGGTACTAATAGATAGTGTAGTCCTATTTGGGTTGAGGAGGAGGGGGTTATGACAAATGTAAATAGAACCAGAACCCACAAGTGGAAGATTGGCATGATAATAAAGTTGGCAGTCCCTTTACTTAGGACACATCCTCTGTGAACAGAGGGGATTCCCTTCCTGGGAAATTAACCAGTAATCTAAGCAAAGTAATTTGGAGCAGAAGAAATACTGCAAACAGCATATAACATCAGTCATAAGTATATATTGTATATATACATCAGTATGGAAATAATACAAGTTTTATATAAGAAAAACTAAGCTGAAACTAACTATAGAACCCTAGACCTGAGGGAAAAGGTTAACTAAAATACCGGAAGCTGCATGTAAACTCTACTGCAATAAGCAGGTGTCAGAGCTGGGCTGTTAGCCCTTCCTTCTCAGTGCTCGGGTTGCTCATCTGACAGTTAATTGCTAGCACTTATCGTTAAACAGCAATACCTGGTGATCATTTCCTGCTCATCAGTCCAGCTTACAGCCAGCCCCTTCTGTCAATTTTTGCCGTCTTAGGCGAAACTGTACCCAAACAAAGAATTACATCAAACAGAGTGACATCCTCAAACAAAAACTTTTTGAGAAAGAATATCCTGCATCATTAGTTAATGAAGCATTTACGTATTATCTGGAGCCAGAGAAAAACATCAAATCTCAACAAAAAACTTTTGATCAATCAGCACGGTTCATTACGAAGTTTCACACGGATTTAAAAAAAATGGAAGGAATCCTTAAAAAAACATTGGCCGATCCTTTTAGAGGACCCCCATTTAAAACCAATTTTACCTCAGATTCCCAGAACTACTTACAGATGAGCCAACAACTTAAAAAACAGAATAGCACTAAGCAAGTTAAAAACCTTGGGCCAGATTCAGATACACTTAATATTGCGCTGCGTAATCAAAATACTCTACGCTGCCGTATTTCACCAGGCTCTACACCGAATCCTGGTAGATTTTTGCCCGTACGCTACGGCGGCGTAGTCTATTTCTCGCTGCGTAATCAAAATACGCGATTGGGGGGCGTGAAGCATTTAAATTAAGCGCGTCCCCGCGGCGATCGAACTGCGCATGCTCCGTTCAGAAATTTCCCGCCGTGCATTGCACGAAATCACGTTGTTACGTCATTCGTTGTTTGAGTAGCGTCGTTTACGAACATTCCTATTCCCGGATGACTTACGTAAAAAATAATAAAAGACGCCGGAAAACGTAGAAATTCGACGTGGGAACGACGGCCATACTTAACATGGGCTGTCTAATATTAGACCAGCAAAAAGCTGGTATAGTGTTCCTCAAAAAAAAGATGACTAAAGGTGTCGTAAGAGATTGCGATTGAAGATCGTAATTTCTGGGATCGCCGGCAAAAGCTCATTATCATACCCCGATGCGGAAAACGACGGGAAGTCCACCCAGTGGCCGCAATTTTATTGCAGCATAGATCCAAAGGCGTACAAACACGTAATCCAGTCTAATTGAAGCCCGCAGCCGTCTATTCATGGTTTGAGCTTTCCGACTAGCTAAAAAACGCGCGTAATTTGAAATTACTCCAGTCTAACACCAGTTAGACAGGCGTAATCGCTCTGTGAATCTGGCCCCTTATCTTCTTCAGAATTTGTTCCCATGATATCCTTGAAAGGCATGTTTCAGTGCAAAAAAACTGCGTGCAAAACATGCTCCTTTGTCAATCATGGTCAAAAAGAATTTACAACTAAAGGAAAGACATACATGAGTAGTTTGACTTTGTTGTGTATGCACTGATTTGTCCCTGCCAGCTCCTCTATGTTGGCAGCACCATACGACAACTTCGCCAATGTTTTGGTGAACATAGAAGGAAAATAGAAGGAGGACGTGACAAACACAGTGTACCCCGTCATTTTGTCGAATGTCACAACAAATCTACCAATGGCCTCATGCCGCGTACACACAGCCGTTTTTTGTGATGAAATAAAACAACGTTTTAAAAAATGGCATTTAAAATGATCGTGTGTGGGCAAAACAGTGTTTTCTGTATTTTGAAAAACGACAAAAAAAAATGCTTCAATTTTTTTATGTCGTTTTTTGTGTCATATAAAATGATCGTATGTGGCTAAAACAATGTTTAAAACAACGTTTTTAAACCCGCGCATGCTCAGAAGCAAGTTATGACGCGAGCTTGAATGGAACAGAGTGCCATCGTACGTGTTGTACGTAACCGCGCTTTGCAAGAGCATTTTCAGAAAACGATGGTGTGTAGGCAAAGTTGTTTTTTAAAATCTGCAGGAAAACTGATAGTGTGTATGGGGCTTTACTGTTCTTTTTGTTTTTTCTATTAATGCTTTCGATAAACACACCTACACTCGAAGCACAATGACTGATATTGCTGAAAATGCTGAACGATGGATGCCACCTCCCTGCAATGCTGAAGCATCTCAGAATCTGCCCCTCTGGAAAAGTGAGTGCCTACACCGCATCACCATACATCCCATTACATATCCAATACAATGACAATCAAATTCTTATCCGTTAATGTACGCGGGCTAAACCATCCAGAAAAGCGGTTCTCCATGTGGAAGGAGGTCTTCTCACAGGGAGCTGACATATTATGTGGGCAGGAAACACATTTCCAGCTGGACAATGCCCCACAATGCTCTCACAGAGATTTCCTGTTTATTTCCCGTTCATCTATATGGCTTGCACGCCTAACAGCAAAAAAGGGGGGGGTCCTACTGGCCATCAAGAACTCCCTTTCATTCCAACCCAAGGACACTGCCATTGATAAAGGAGGCAGATATATAATTGTTACAGGAGACATCAACTCCAGACCGTACACGATTGTCTCGGTGTATGCGCCAAACTCACACCAAATCCGTTTCCTGAAAAGAACCTTGGCCAAGGCTCGAGCCATGAATTATGGCAACCTCCTGATCTGCAGAGACTTTAACGTAATGTCAGACCCGCTACTGGACACATCCTCTGGTAGATGCAAAGGCTCCCCATCTCTTCAGCCATTGTTACACAAAGAGGAACTATTCGATGCGTGGAGATGCCTCCACGCAAACGAAAGAGACTATAACTTTTTCTAGAACAGACACGGCTCATACTCACATAGACATGTTCTTAACGGACAAATGGTTACTACAAAATATACTAAAAACGAGTATACATGACATCACATGGTCAGACCATGCGTCTATATCTATGTCTGTGGCAAAAAGGGTGTCTCCTCTTCTACCCCCATCTGGCGATGTAACACTAAAATTCTACAGGAACCACACCTCCAAAATTCCCTTACCCAGCACATGACAAACTACTTCTCAGAGAATACTGAATATGTTTCAGATTCATATGTTATATGGAATGCGCACAAAGCCTTTTTGAGAGGTATACTGATCCATATTGGGGCTAGGGAAAAAAGGAAACAGGCTAATCAACTAAATACAATTCTCGTAGAACTTCATACTCTAGAATCCCAGAATAAAAAATCACTGTCAGTGCCCTTAACCAATAACTTAAACACCCTTAAGAGAAAAAATTTGAGAACTCTTGACACACCAATATTATAAACATCTTAGGCGTCTAACACTACGTTAATGCCAATAGAGCAGGTAAATATCTGGCGAACAGACTTAAGGTGGCACGCATCAAAAGAAAGATAGTGTACTTAAACCACCCCTCTTCATCACACAAAATTACCAACCCCCAAGATATAGCCAACCAATTTGCTGAATACTATAGCTCGCTATACAACTTAAAGGACCCCATTACAACCCAACCAACAGAGTTCCTACATAAAATAAACCTCCCATCTTTATCCAAAAAGCCCCGATCACAGTCCAAGAAGTGGACAAAAATCATACACTCTCTGCCGACACATACTATCGCCCCTCATGTCCAAAGTTTTTAACAAAGCCACTGAGTCTGCAATGCTCCTGCAGGAGATGTTGAAAGCACACATAGTGACGTTGACAAAAACGGGAAAAGACCCCTATACGCCGGGTAATTTTAGGCCCGTATCCCTCCTGAACACAGACACCAAAATTTATGCAACAAATATAATACCATTAATCATCAAACATGACCAGATGGGTTTCGCGAAGGGGAGACAGACCTCGGATGCTACCAGGAGGATTATAAATATAATACATAATGCTGAACAAACTTGAACGCCTTCTATGCTGCTTTTTATTGACGCAGGGAAGGCGTTCAATAGGGTCCACTGGACCTAGATGAAAATGGTGCTAGCGAAGTTTGGTTTTGAAGGATCAATATTGAAGGCTGTTATGTCCCTTTACTCATGCCCGTCTGCCCAGGTGTATTCTGCAGGCTTCCTGTCTAAGCCCATTGATATATCAAATGGGACCAGACTGGGTTGTCCCCTGTCTCCGCCCATTTTAACTTAATGATAGAACCCCTGGCCGAAACAATTCGGACGCGACCCTCGGTCTCTGGCTTCCTGTTTGGCCCCTACATGCATACTATAAACCTCTTTGTGGATGATGTAATCCTTCTCCTAACCAACCTGCTCCAGTCCTTAATAGAAGCACATGACATCCTCACTACATTTGGGGATGTCTCATATTACAAAGTCAACTTTACAAAATCTTTATTTCTTGACCTGGGAGTACATCCCCACACAAAAAGATTCCTGCAAGAACACCTACCCTATACCTGGAGCAATGGAAGCATCACCTACTTGGGAATAACTCTCACTAGTAAAATATCTGCCCTTGCTAAATCCAACATGGTTCGCTGGTGGCCAGACTGGAAGCCCAGTTCAGGGACATATCAAAAAAGGAAATTTCATGGCTGGGTAGAATTTCTGCATACAAAATGTTGGTATTACCGCAAATCCTATATGTGTTCCGCACCCTGCGAATACACATACCACATGACTACCTCAAGAGTATCACTAATCTAATCTGGAAATATATTTGGAACGGGAAGAAAGCTAGGTGCTCGAGAAACAACCTGACATCCCACAGGAAGGCAGGGGGGTGGGTCTAGTAGATATATTTGACTATCTCTGGGCGGTACGCCTAGACCAGATCAAATTCTGGATGCATAAGTCTAACGCACCTCTTTGGGTTGATATATAAACTACTATTTCCCCAATGAAGGATCTTACTCTGCTTCTCATGGGAGACAGATGGACCCCTTGGAACACAAACACTTTTTCACCCCCAATGCAGACTTCATTAGGGGCATGGAGACTCCTACTAGGACAAACACACCATAACACACAGTCCATAGATTTCAAATTTCCCATAACCATATTGGAGTCCAAGATTCCAATGATGGACTTCACAGATCTGATCGATAGGGGTATTTGTCATATCTCAGACCTGTTCAAGGGATCACAACATAAAACTGTGGATCAAATTATGGTACAATACCACCTCTCGAACACCAACATATTTAAATGTTTAACGATCACACACTTCCTAAAACACCAAGCTCCCCCAACTCCCCCAACTGTGGTCTTGCCGAATAGAGTTTGGCAATTCTACTCCACAGCAAAGGCAGATACAAAAGGCATATCCTTTTTCTACAATATACTACGAGACAAACTGAAATTCACAAAAACGTCAGCAATGCAGAAATGGGAGGTAGACCTGGAACCTATTGGGGATAATTGCATACCCTGATCCAGCCTTAGCACTACTAGACCTGAATATAGACAAATTTCCTTCAGACCAGTCATAACTCACATACTCTTAGGCCTCGTACACACGATCAAATCTGTCTGCTGGAAACGGTCTGCTAGACCGTCCCAGCAGACAGATTCGATCGTGTGTACGGGCGAGCCGACGGATTTGGCCATCCGACAGATTTCAAAGCATGCATGAAATCTATCGGGTGGGAATCCGTCCGCCCGACATGTCTGCTGGTTAGTACACTTACCAGCAGACATGTCGTCCCGCACCCCCGCCGAATGGATTCGGCGCATGCGCGGAAGTGTTTTACTTCCTGGTGCGGTGACGTGGCGGCGTCAACGTCACCGCCACGTCACCGATACGTCAGCGCGCCCTCTGCTGGCGGGGATTTTGGTTTGCTCGTGTGTACACGCGAGCAAACCTAAATCCTATCAGACAGATTTGTTCAAATCGGTCGGTCCGACCGATTTGAACAAATAGATTGCCTCGTGTGTACGAGGCCTTAGGCTGCGTACACACGACCAAATAAATCTGTTCAAATTGGTCTGACAGACCGATTTGCTCAGATTTGTCTGCTAGGCTGTTTTGGTTTGATCGCTGTACACACGATCAAACCAAAATCCCCACCGGCAGACATCGCGGTGACGTGGCGGTGACGTTGATGCTGCCACGTCACCGCACCAGGAAGTAAATTACTT
Source organism: Rana kukunoris (assembly GCA_029574335.1). Taxonomy (NCBI): domain Eukaryota; kingdom Metazoa; phylum Chordata; class Amphibia; order Anura; family Ranidae; genus Rana; species Rana kukunoris. Next base: position 459,258,683 of record CM056051.1, on the reverse strand, counting down.
CCACGCATGCGTCGGATTCTTGCCCGGGCCATTAGCGATTATGGGCGTTTCCTCCACGGCCCAGACAGTGCCAACACCAACCCGGCCAGGAGGAGGGAGATTTTGGACATTACTGAGCAGGTCAATTCAGCGGGGGAGGGGGAGACACAGACCCGGTCTGGGATTGAAAAAAAAATTAATGACCTCCGGCGTCTGGTCAAACAGAAGCTGGCCAGAATGCATGCCCATGCCAGGGGCACAGGAGGGGGCCCACCATGCCGTATTAGGCTGACAGCGGAGGAGCGTGCGGTGGCCCTGACCTTTCATCGGCATGAAGTTGAGGGCCTGCCTGGCTTTGACTCAAGTCCGGAGCCCGTGGTGCCAGGTAAGTTTTTTTTTTTAATATCAGGTGTGTAGCATGTGTGGGGGAGGGGGTGAAAGGGAATATGTGGCAAGTGTGTGGATCCTCCAACCTGTGAATGTTTTGTGTCATCCACAGATGTTCAAGAGGAGTAGGAGAATCATGAGGAGGAGGAGTCCATGTCAGGCACTGGACGTTTGGTTTTTGAGGACTCTTCCCCTCTGGCTGGCAGCAGGCAGCCCTCCCTAAGAGGGAGCCCTCCCCTCCTCCCCCAACATGGCTCCCCTCCCAAGGGCCTCCCCTTCTCCCCGGCCACAAGCATCAGCCGGAAGCAGGATTTCATCCCAGAACACCAGGGGGTTGGCCGATCTCCTGCCCGCCACTCTGAGAAGGGACCAGTTCCTCCAGACCCGCCATCTGGGACAGATCAGCCAGACATTGGTGCGGATGGAGGAGAGCCTGTCCTCCATCAAGGATACGCTGGGGAACCTGGACTCCCACTCCCGGGCTTTCACAACCTGCCTAAACGACCTGCAGACGACATCAGCAGGCATTGGGCAGGATGTGAGGGCCCTTATCCAGGCCAACACGGCAACACTTGGTGCTGCCCTGGACAGAATAGCCGTGGCCTTGGAGGGCAGGCAGCCAGGTGGGCAGAGATCAGGGGCTGCTCCTCCTTCCCCGGTTTTCCCCCTCCCCCATGAGTCTCCCCTGAGGAGCCGGGGCCGTGGCCGGGGGCGCCCCAGGCGTGGCTCATGTCAAGGGCAATCATTTTTTTTTCCCCTTTTTTTTGTTGCTGGAAATTTTTTGATTTTGCTGGTAATTTTTTATTTTTTTTGGGTTGTGAATGCTGTTTGAATGTGGGGGTGACATTCCTGCCGGAAAAGGGGTGTCACCCTCAATTTTGGTGGAGAAGGGTTCCCCAGGACCAGGGAGAAGTGATCCCCAGGTCCGTGTGAATGGTGTATGAATGTACAGTGACATAATTGGAGCCTTGGCGTGGCGTTGCTGCTCACAAGTCCAGCATGGTGGACTGGTGCCAATCCAATTTGATGAGGATGTGATGTGTCTATGCTAGGGACCACAGTGGTGTGCATGCATGCATTCTCATTGTGCCATGATTAATGTGTGTGTTTAACGTGCAAAGATGCTCAATGTGAGCTGTCTCCTGGCTGCTCTTCCCTCAAAAGACGGGGGACCCTCGGTTAGGGGGGATTGTCTGGTTCAGGGGTCAGGTCATCACGTAGGTCAATCTGCAGGCCCTTTCTTTCTGCGAAGTTGTGCAGCATGCAACATGCACCGATGATCTGGCACACAAAGTTTGGGGAATACAAGAGGGTACCCCCAGACTTATCCAGGCATCGGAAACGTGACTTTAGGAGGCCAAAGGTGCGCTCCACCACTGCTCGTGTTTGGGCATGTGCTTGATTGTATCTTTCCTCTCCTGGGGTTTGGGGGTTCCGGATAGGAGTCATGAGATGGGGTCCCAGTGGATATGCAGAGTCACCTGTAAGGGAAAAGACAGGAGGATGTTAGTCATGCATGTGCCCCTTTTGATGTGTGCATCATGGGAGGGGATAGTCATGCCTGACTCCCATGTCACTCACCAACCAGCCAGGTGTCCCCATACACGTTCTGATCGAATACCATTCGGATGTGGCATTGATTGTATATGTAGCTGTCATGGCTGGACCCTGGGTGTTTGGCACGGACGTGCCATATGAGGCCTTGGGCATCGACTATCACCTGTACGTTGATGGAATGCCAATGCTTCCGATTGCGGTACATGTGCTCTGTCTCCTGGGGGGGCTGGAGTGCCACATGTGTGCAATCAATGGCCCCCACAGTGCGTGGGAATCTGGCAATTCTGTAGAAATCTGTCATTGCCTTCAGCCGCAGGTCCTCAGTGGTGGGTTTGATGATTTGGTTGGCCATGCGTCTGAGGATTGCAGGGACAACCTGGTGCACACATCTGCTCATGGAGGATTGTGACATCCCAGCCACAACTCCACTTGCACGCTGAAAAGAGCCACTGGTAAGGAAATGGAGTGTTGCCAGGACCTTGACCAGTGGCTGCACTGCATGTGAGCGTTGTGTTGGGCTGGTGATGTCCTCCTGCAGGGTTGTGGTTAATTCCAGGATGACATGAGGGGGTGAATCTGAAGATGCGATACACCTCAGAATCACTCATGCCAAACAGGTCTATGCGGGTACGGTATATCCTCTCCCGTGCCATCCTCCGTGCCATCCTCTGTGCCCTCATCCTTCTTTGTTCATCTAAAGTCAGTAGTATAGCTATGTGCGACGATGCCCCTGGCATGTTGGCATACAGAATGTTGTGCAACACGTGTGACTGCTGAGCTCCTCACTAACAGTGTTGCTTTATCTAACAAGTAGACTTTTTTTCTCTTTTTAGACCAGCTTTTATATGCTCTAATTTTAGACAGGACATTTTGCTGCTGCGCACACTGCGTCGCCTGCGCTGCCCCAAAAGTTATTTTGAGGATCCCCGTAAGTCCCTCATTAGCATATTTGACTAGCAAATCAATGGTCTGTCTACCGCACTTTTGTGCGGACGGATGCGCCAGTCTAACAAAATTAAGCGGGACAAAAAAAAGTAGATTTTTTGCGTATCTCGTTCTGGGGATGCCGTTCACTGAATACAGTGAATATAGGTAGGAATTGAACAACGAAAATTCGACAAAGCATCGAAAATCTTGGAATTTTTGTCGTTCAATTTCTACCTATTCACTGTATTCAGAACGACGATTTTCGATGCTATGTCGAATTGAACGACGAAAATTCGACAAAGCATCGAAAATCGTAGTTTTCGGACAAAAACTTTCCCGACGAAAACAACATAAATCAAAACGATTTTCGGGAGTAACTAAATAAATTTATTTTCCAAACGAAAACGAAAAAACAAAAAAACAAAAAAAAATATTCCAGTCTGCATATGTCTACCGTCAATGCAGCTCATTTTTTTTGCAAATTATCATTCACATCCATTTTGCTTGACTCTTTTGTTCCTCAAGAGAATTCCTGCATTAGAGGAGCATATCTGTGATCTTCGCTCCATGTGTCTTTGCGACATGCCAGTGAGAGGTACAGACTCCATGCTGACCCCAGACGCCTACCTGTACCCTCCTAACAGGTTGCTCCTTGCTGTCATCTCTTAACATCTGACTCCATGTTCCCTCACTGAAATTGGTACCACTGTTTATTGGACCTTTCCGTATTCTCAGTACCCAGTGGCTGTTGCAATAGACCTTCCTTCTAACATGCATATTTCAAATGTATGCCATGTATGCCATGTTTTCTTATTAAACCCTTTGGTGTGCAACCATTTCCTTATCTGGGTGCCCGTCCTCACTCAGTTCTTGTTGAGGATCATGAAGAGCATGAGATACAATCGATCATTGAATCCCGTTTGTTCTGTGGGTGCATACAGTACCTGGTTTATTGGAAAGGGTACTGTCTGGAGAAACGCTCTTGGGTCTCAACCTCAGACATACATGCTCCTGTCCTCCTCCGTGCTTTCCAGAAATGTTTCCCCCCCAAACCTGGTGGCCCTCTGAGGGGGAGGGGTCATTGAGGGGGGGTACTGTCAGGGCTGAGCTCATAGCCACCCCTTCCTTCTCAGTGCTCAGGTTGCTCAGCTGTTGGTTAGTAGGCAGCACTCATTGTTCAACAGAAGCTCACCTGGTGATAATTTTCTGCTCATTAGTCCAGTCTACAGCCAGCCCCTTCTGGCTATTTAAACTGCCTGGTTCATTTCTTCTGTGCCTTCTCCTTGGTGAAACATATATGGATATTCTCTGCTGTGTTCCTGTTGAAGACTTGCCTGACTGATGTCCCTTCTGCTTCCTGATCCTGTCTGCTGCCTCTGGCTACCGTACCTTGGCTATGTTTTGACTACATTTACTATTTGTATCATTTTTACCATTATATTAAATAGTGTGATTTTAACTGCATTTCTGTATCCATACTTGAAGGTGACCACTACCTTCACACAGTAGTAAAAACCTAGCTACCTGGCATTGTGCATGTGAAATAATAACAGTAGGATAAAGATAAGTCTTTCACAAGGATTTAGAACCACACTCTAGAAGCAATGGTCAACTGCAGTTAAACTATTAGAATATAGGAATATGTGCCTAATAGTCTCTGCTTTTGGCTGGGTGAAATACAACAGCAACAGCAGCTCCTATGTGTGTAAAGTCATGAGGTTCATTTTTGTGTCTACTTCCTGGAAACTCTCTTTTATATAACATCACAGTGCCCCAATCAGGGTTTCTGACCCAACTAGCGGGAACAGGAAGTACTTCTCTGTAACTATCACTTTGATAATTACAAACAAAAACTATTTAAAAGCAAAGACAATAGAAGGCAGCAGACCTGTACAATAGAATAGTATTAGGAATTGTATGATTCATTTTAACCACTTGCCAACCAGGCCAATTCTGACATAGAACCCCCAAACATTATATCTGTTTTTTTTTTTTGCAGAGACCTTAGAGAATACAATGGCGGTCATTTATCTTGCACCGTATTTGTGCAGCAATTTTTCGAAAAAAGTTTTTCATGCTTAAAAAAAACAAAACAGTAAAGTTAGCCTAATTGTGTGCATAATGTGAAAGATGAAGTTACCCTGAGTAAATAGATACTTAACATGTCACGCTTCAAAATTGAACACGCTTGTGGAATGGAGCCAAACTTTGGTACTTAAAATTCCCATAGGCGACGCTTTAAAATTGGTTAGATGTTTTGAGTTACCGGTAAGTAGGAGGTCTAGGGCTGGAATTATTGCTCTCGCTCTAATGTTTCATGGTGATACCTCATTTAAATGTTTTTATTTTTTTATTGTTGATTTTACTCTTTTTTTTTTTTTACACTTTTTTCTTAAAAAATACATTTTTTTTGATCATGTGTATTCCTAGTTAAGGACATAGACCCAAAACGGTGGAAGCAATAATAACATATTATGTTCTCCCAAGAGAGCATCCCTTCACATGTGCTCATATTGTTCACTTCCTGACTAAAACTCCCATCCCTAAATTTAACATGCACCCTACAACACGGAAATTTGCATTTTTTTTTACAATATCCTCCAAAACAAACATACCTTTTAAAAATCCACAACATTGACCAAATGGGAAAAAGTCCTTCATTCCACAATTTCTCCCTTACAATGGCAAAGAGCCTTTCAAGCAATTCATCAAGCATCACATTGCACTATGCATTGGGAAATGGTACTTAAAATTTCACATAGATGGTACTACACATCATCATCACCCAAGTGTTGGAGAAACTGCGACCAAGTAGGAGACCTGCTTCACACCCTATGGGAATGCCCCAGCATAACAAGCTTTTGGAAACAAGTATTTAACCGCTTAAGCCCCGGACCTTTTTGGTGGTTAGAGACCGGTCCACTTTTTGCGATTCGGCACTGCGTCGCTTTTACTGACAATTGCGCGGCCGTGCGACGTGGCTCCCAAACAATATTGATGTCCTTTATTTTTCACAAATAGAGCTTTCTTTTGGTGGTATTTGATCACCTCTGAGATTTTTTTTTTTTTGCGCTATAAACAAAAAAAGCGTTTATTGATTGGTTTGCGCATAACTTATAGCTTCTACACAATATGGGACTGTTTTATGGCATTTTTATTAATATTTTTTTTTTACTAGTATTGGCGGCAATCAGCGATTTATATTATGATTGTGACATTATGGTGGACACATCGGACACTTTTGACACCATTTTGGGATCATTGTCATTTTTACAGCGATCAGTGCTATAAAAATGCACTGATTACTGTAAACTGGCAGTGAAGGGGTTAAGTGTTCCCTAGGAAGTGATTCTTACTGTTAGGGGGCATGGCTACACGTGACACGTCACTGATGACTGTTCCAGATCACGGGAATGGTCATCAGTGTCAGCACTCGCTGGAATGTGCTTTTACTATTCCAGCGAGTGCGAGATGTCGGCACCCTGTCGCCGAGAATCAGCGCGATACTGTCGTGCTAAAAACACTTTCTGGGCGGCAGGCACTGTACTAGCCATCAACTCCCTCACTAGTGCAAAATGTATGGGAAATATGGACAAGTAGGATTACAAACTTATCGTTGCTCAATTAGACCAACCGAACTAGAACTAAATCATGCCCCAATATAAGGTCTTTCTGCTATTAACCCACTGTAAATAACTAATGATAAACTCCATAATATATGCTTATACTTCTGGGTTTCCCTACTGATGGTCCAACATGTACAGTACCAATAGGTAAAATGGTACAGATACCCAACAGTTGTACTAATGACTAACAGTCGGTATAAATTTATAATAGGCGAAGGACCTACAGGGCTGGCTGAGCGGGCTAGACCCTCTCACTTCCTCATAGGGGGAGTCCCTCTGCCCTGTCGGGGTCCCGTTGGGCCCTGTTGGGCTCCCAAGCGAAGCAGGTAGGGCGGGGTGAGTGGGAGGTCCTCCCTCACACCCGCCATTGCCACCCGGGGGCATGGAGAAGGATGGCAGATTGCCTCCGGGGGGAGGGTCTGCCTACTCCCAACTCCTGCAGTCCGGCTCCTCTCTCGAGTTCACGCACAAAAATACACTTAAAAAAAAAAAATGGTAGCAAGGAAGTAACTAAAGGTTAGTAACTTGAGCCATGAACTGACAGTGAGGTTTGGCCCTCCAACCTTCCCATTTGGTAATGAGGTTGTGACTAGGAAACTTGCTTGATTGAAGTATAAGAAGAGGGCTGGGGATTTTTGGAGAACTGTGTTGTGATGAGTGGCTTACCCTCAATAGTCAGGAGTATGTATGATTATGTGGAGTTTATGGAGAAAGTTATGTAAAGGTTTATTCCAGGTAAACATTGGTGTAAAATTACCAAGCTAGTTTATGTTAGACTGCTGAGACCTGAACCACTAATGCACAGCTCAGCAATCTGGTTCTCTGATATGCTGCAGAAGGGCTGCTAACCATTAGTTTGGAGTACATACAATAAATAAGAAGATAAATAATTAAATAACTTAATTAAAAACGAAAAAACGAATGACCAAATACTTAATTTATTTATGTTGCAACTTCACTTTATAGAAACATTTCAATGCAAAGCTTCAGTTGGTATTTAAACACTGTATACATTTGCTCCATCATGTATCTTAGTGTATTAATTGAATAGGATATCTAATCTGCATAATTACTGTATATTATTCTTATTATCTTCTATTATTTCTATGGTGGACAATCTATCTACAAATAGAAATCTATCTATTTATGTATGTATGTATGTATGTATGTATGTATCCTTTCATATAAATTATATCAAATTGTGTTTCCCCTTTTAAATGCTTTATACAGACATGTGTATAGCTTATTAGCCCCTGCAGACTCTGGTTTGTGTACATCACAGGCCTGGTTAAGCAGTATGTCACTGCTGTGAGGACCCATGCAGATGTAATATTATGAAGATATGAACTCCCGCTAAGAGTACCAATTGAATATTGTATGTCTCGGAACACTGTGCTAAGTGATTTCTTACAGTGAATGCTGTTTCCTTTCTACCTTCTTCTCAAAAAAAAATAAGTACATAACAACTTCTAAAGCGAAAATATCATCAACCTAAAAAGATAGACTGTGCTGGAAGTAAATTAGATGCACAGATGTATTTCCTTATCCACTATCATGAACACCCCTGTAGGTATGCAATTTGTTATATGTTTTTTTTAATATATACATTTCTTCTTTAAATAAAGATAAGTTATTAATCCAATTAGATGACTACACAGAATGTTTTGATGAGGTATGTTATTATATCATGAAAAAACAAGACATAATTGTAGTAAAAAAAAGTATAAGGGTTTAGTAGTAATTTATGAAGCATTAATATCCTGCAACACTACATCGATTATAAATCACCTACCTAGGCACAGATCAGAATTGTTTATTAAAAATACCTGTCATGAAATATGAGAGCTACCATCATTGAACTCTCAATGAAAATGCCAGTGGCTTTCCTGTAACTCTGATTCATTAGCTTCTGTTATTTCTGAATAGAGTTAATGATTTGGACCCTTGGCTGTTTGAGACTTTTGATGAACAATCTGTTGCTCATTCTGCCCCCTGTTCAGTGGGAGTCAAGCATGTAAAACCAGTATTTCTATTGCTTTTATGTATGACAGCTTCCAACTGGTTGCTAAGGAAGCAGTAAGTGTTTGCACCTGCCACATCCTTAGGAACTGCTGATGTCACTGGGAATTCCCACATAAGCAAAAGGCAGGGGTGGCAATGAACAACAGAAAAAAACACTGGTCATATTTGGGCAATAATGTCCTCACTTTCCCCACCCTTACCCTTTTTAATATAGCCGATGACTGCTCAGGGAGCCATCATTGAGCTTGTGGTACCACCGGGATCAGTTGAATGTGAGGGGTTGTTTTTTTATTTTTATGGCAGGATTTATCATGGATTAACAGTGAGGAACATTTTTGTGGATTTTTATTTCTTTACTAAATTCTAGGGAGTGATTCTAACTGTGTGGGGGCTGGGCTACATGTGACATGATACTGATCACTGCTCCCAATGACAGGGAGCAGAAGATCAGTGTCCTGTTACACGGCAGAACAGGGAGATGCCTTGTTTACACAGGCATCCCCCCATTCTGAAGCTCTGTGACACAATCGTGGGACACCGGCAGACACCGATTTCGCAGGTCCCGTGGGCGCAGACACGGAGCTCCCGACACGTGTCACCACGGTGGGAATTTTAAAGCAATATACCCATATGTTGCTTTGCGCACACCAGCCATTCTGTCGACGTATATCTACTGGCGGAGGTCGGCAAGTGGTTAAGGATCTGGTATGGATTCTTAGAAGGACCTTGTACATTTCTATTTTTTTTGTTTTTTTGAATAACGATCCTCCTTACAATCCATATCAGACCTGAAGGGTCTGGAATTCACTTCATGGGGGACTTCATGCATTTTATTTTATTTTTCTATACCAAACTCAATGGGTCTAGTTATTTTGAGGGAACAGCAAATGTACACTGTTATACAAGCTGTACACTCACTATTTTACATTTTAGCAAAGTAATTTATTCAGTGTTGTCACATAAAAAGATATATAAAATATATACAAAAATGTGAGGGGTGTACTCACTTTTGTGAGATATTGTACATAGCCTATTAGAAAAAAATACATAGGACTAAGTTTACAAAGCTAAAATACCAGAATACAAAACCTTATTTTCAAAAACCTGACAGTTATTTCCAGACAGTATTTTAAAGGTTACTGTCATATTGTTAAAATCAAGTTCCTTATCCCTCTGTAAAGCTTTGTGAATTCAGCTCTACTGATGAGTCGTCATTTTATATGTAAAGGACAAGTCATCGTTTGCGTAAGTTTTAGATTTTTCTCTTAGTTTAATACTTTCAAATAATAAATCACCTTTGCATTCATTTTCTGCTCACTACATCTTATTATTGTTGCTTTCAGTAAATTATGTTAGGGTGTCTTAGATTGCCTAACCAGAAATCTCTTGCTAAACAAATGCTTTTTGACCATTTAATTTCATGAGGTCTGAATGGCACTAAGGCCAGCAGTGGACTGACAACTCATGGGACCCCAGGGCAATAGGAGATCATGGGGCCCCCTGTGTCCCTGCCCACACTCAAGCCACCCACACAAAGCTCCACCTACACATTGCACTGCCAACATTACATGCATTTGTCACAGAATTTCTCTACTTATTGTTCAAAATAAATGTTTAAAGGGGTGTTCCACCCAAATGTAATATTTATTAAAAGTCAGCAGCTACAAAAAGTGTAGCTGCTGGCTTTTAATAAACAGACACTTACCTTCTCCACGTTCCAGCGACGCCGCGACCGGGGCTCCGCTCCTCTCTCCCCCTCCCCGGCCGGCATCCTCATTGCGACTGTGGGCACCCAGCCGTGACAGCCTTCGGCTTCACGGCCGGGCACCCACTGTGCATGCGCGAGCCGCACTGTGAATGCGCGCGCGGCGTGGCTCGCCGATGATTGGAGGGGCGATCGCCTAGGACCTGTCAGTGTCCTAGACGATCGCCAAAGAGAGGGGCTGCAGTAAGGCGATTAGGCCTAATCGCCTTACCAGCCCCTCGGCGGAAGCAGGAAGTGGGACAGGAAGTCCCACTCCTACTGAAGCCCCCACTCCCCCCCCAAAAAAATTACATGCCAAATGTGGCAAGTAAAGGGGTGAGGAGTGGGTTAAGCGGAAGTTCCAAATTTGGGTGGAACTCTGCTTTAATAAGCTAAGAAAATAAAGAAAATTAAACTTACATTAACCACTTCAGCTCCGGAAAATTTGGCTGCTCAATGACCGGGCCATTTTTTGCAATACGGCACTGCATCACTTTAACTGACAATTGTGCAATCGTGCACCACTGTACCAAAACAAAATTGATGTCTATTTTTCCCCACAAATATAGCTTTCTTTTGGTGGTATTTGATCAATATCCCCACATTTTTTTCCAATTTTTCATTTTTTTTCCTGTTAAAGGCCGATATGTATTCTTATACATATTTTTGGTAATAAAAATCGCAATAAGTGTATAGTGATTGGTTTACGCAAAGGTTATAGGGCCAGATTCTCAGAAGAGATACGACGATGTATCTCCAGATACACCGTCGTATCTCTGAGCCCTCCTATCAATGCGACTGATTCTTAGAATCAGTTACGCATAGATTTAGCGTAGATCCGACTGGCGTAAGTCACTTATACTGTCGGATCTTAGATGCAATTCTACACTGGCCGCTAGGTGGGGTTCCCTTTGATTTCTGCGTTGAATATGCAAATGAGCCTGATACGTCGATTCCCGAACGTATTTGCACGCCGTCGTCATAGTTTACGTAGTTTGCGTAAGCGTAAGGTTACCCCTGCTATATGAGGGGTAACCTTGCGTAGGTCCGGCGTACACCATGTTAAGTATGGACGTCGGGTTTTTCCGTTGTTTACATAACTCGTCACGAATAGGGCTGTGTGTTACTTACGTTGACGTCGAAACCAATGTATTTGCGGTGTACTATGGAGCATGCGCAGTGGGCTATGATTACGGCCGGCGCATACGCAGTTCGTTCGGCGCGGGGGCACGCTTAATTTAAATACAACATGCTCACCTCCTTCCTACTTTGAATTACGCGGCCTTACGACGGCCCATTTACGCTACGCCGCCGCAAATTACGGAGCAAGTGCTTTGAGAATACAGCACTTGCCCGTAAAAGCTGTGGAGGCGTAGCGTAAATAGGATACGCTACTCTACACAAAAAAAAGCCAATCTACGAGAATCTGGCCCATAGCGTCTACAAAATAGGTGATAGATTCATGGCATTTATATTATAATTTTTTTTTACTAGTAATGGCGAAAATCTGTGATTTTTATCGGTACTGCGACATTATGGCAGACACCGGACACGTTTCACACATTTTGGGGACCATTGGCATTTATACAGCGATTAGTGCTATGAAAATTAACTGATTACTGTGTAAATGTCACTGGCAGGAAAGGGGTTAACACTAGGTGCCGATCAAGGGGTTAACTGTGTTCCCTAGTGTGTGTTCTAACTGTGGGGGAGGGAACTCACTATAGGAGATGATTGATCGTGGTTCCCAGCTTGTAGGAACTCACGATCTGCATCTCTTCTCAGAACAGAGCAGGGATGTGTGTGTTTACACTTTGGAAAACATGGCCAACAGAGTTTAGGACTGTAGATGGTGAGACATTTAAAAATATCCTAATCTCCAGATAATACACTTTTTCTATACTAAATAAACTCATTAGAGGCCTAACCAGTGCTGAACAGCCACTATAGTAACTGACACAACCACTATGGGGTCAGGGGGCATATGATGAGATTCCTCTTCCCCCTGTTGCCTGATTTCTATGTTGAGGTCCCAGGTATCAGAGGCAGGCGATGTCATGATTACAAATAGTATTATTTTCTTTGTAGTGACACAGTACTAGGCTGCCTATTCACCTTGTATAGCTCTCCAGAAATATACTTCACCTATGCCCTTGTTCTTTTCCACAATTGCCCTCCCTCCTACCAAGAGCCAGTTGTTACCCCATGAGATTGGCTTATTATACTCCCGTTGCTGACTACATACAGCATATTCCAGAAATAGAGAATACATGCTGTACAGACTTATTATAAATCACAACTCTTTTTATTATACATTCGAATACATTATTCCATATGCATTAAACCTGCTTTTTACTGTAAGAGTTAAACAGGATGATCACGAACGTAGGTTGAAATTACCATATGGTTTGGGAAAAAAAAGAAAAAGCTGGCAAATAGTCCCTCCGTGGGAAGGATGATTCCTCTTTTGTAGAACAGAATTGACTTTGTTCAAACTAATGAATCATCTTCCAATAATTTCTATTACTGAGAGAGGAACGGGCCCAGTGTAATCACTAAATCTGCCTTGTTTTGTGCTCCTGGGAGTTAGCAGCTGTAGAATAATAAGTGTCATGTTTTTTTTCTTTCTCTTCATTTTCCTCCCCATATTCAGCATATAGTTATTTTAAGGAGATGGGCATGAATTGAAGGTTATAGTAATAAAGCAGCATAAAGTAGCTTGTTGAACAATGGCATTCCATTTTGTTTTATTTATCCGGCTTGAAGAAGTGAAAGTGATGACTGAGTGGTACTACTGTATTGATTCCCAGTGGTGGTTAAGATGGCCTGTGCCAGCAATTCTTCCTGTGCTTATAGCAGCCAGCAGTAGATGATTAGGTGCACTGTATAGAGGATTAGAGCTCTGCCTTTTTCCCATTGACAGCCCTAAATAGAACACAATGACAGAAAATGGTGTATGTGACACATCTAGATCTATTATGGATATAGTGCAAATCATGTAACTTAGACATGCCATTCTTATCAATCACTTTGTATTATACAATGCATGGCAAAGCAAGGCTATGCTATAAATAAAAAGACATGATCGTAAAATAGAATATAGGTTTTCAAAATAAATAAGTCCTGCTTACTCCTAAAACTTTATTTTTCCTGCATCCAGTCCTTGAATAACTGTTGCCTATGCCAATTTTTCCATAGCCTCTTCTGGCCTCACAGGATATGCTACACAGCAACCAATCAAATTCATAGCGTTATAATATTAACAACTAATAAAGAATATACTTCAGTAACAGTTAGGGGAGCACACACTCAGAGACATAACATGTAATATAAAAGGGATAAGTAAAAATATGGTCACTGGTCACTAGAGTTGGGCTGAATAACCCCCTGTTCTGTTTGTGCCAGAACTCTTGAACATCGCAAAAGTTCGGACCCTACCTGCAAACCCTATTAACCACTTGCTTACTGGGCACATATATCCCCTTCCTGCCCAGGCGAAATTTCAGCTTTTAGCACTGCGTCGCTTTAAATTAAAATTGCCCGGTCGTGCGACGTGGCTCCCAAACAAAATTGGCGTCCATTTTTTCCCACAAATAGAGATTTCTTTTGGTGGTATTTGATAATCTGTGCGGTTTTTATTTTTTGCGCTATAAACAAAAAAGTGAAAATTTTGAAAAAAAAACACAACGGGCCAGATTCACGAACAGTTAGGCTGGCGGATCGAGTGATCCGCCAGCCTAACTGTGACTTTGAGCCGGCGTTTCTGTTTTCTGTAACCAGAAAACAAGAAACGCTGGGTTGAAGTTCCAATGCGAGCAGCGTAACTGAGTTTCGCCATCGCATCGTTACTTCAACTTAAAAATGGCGCCGGGGGCGACGCAATGACCATACGACGTTTCCGGACGGGATACGCGGCGCATAGATATACCTACATGGGGTTGGAGTATCCTATGTTAGGTATAGGCGTCGTCATCGCGTCGGGAAAAAAAAAATAAACGTCGCTTGCGTAAAACGGTCATGAATGGGAATGTGACGTCATTGACGTTCATTCACAGATTTTGGAGCATGCGCACGGGGATGTTTTGACACTCGACGCATGCGCAGTACGTTGGCGACGGGATCGCGCTTAGTTAGCATACTACACGCCCCGTACCCGCCAAATTTGAATTCCGCCGGCTCATTTGCGATGCGCTGCCGCAACTTTAGGAGCAAGTGCTTCGTGAATGACAGCACTTGCTCCTAAAATTTCTGCAGCGCAACGCAAATGAGAAGCGTTACTCCAGAGCAAAGATGCTCTGGACTACCTGAATCTGGCCCAACATTTTTTACTTTTTGCTATAATAAATATCAATTTTTTGGAAAAAAAATATATTTTTTTTCTCAGTTTAGGCCGATATGTATTCTACATATTTTTGGTAAAAAAAAAAAAAATCGCAATAAGCGTAAAGTAATTGGTTTGAGCAAAGGTTATAGTGGCTACAAAATAAGGGATAGAATTTTTTTTTACTAGTAATACGTCAATTTGTGAATTTTGCCAGGACTGTGATATTGCGACGGACACATCGTACACTTTTGACACATTTTTGGGACCATTCACATTAATACAGCGATCAGTGCTATAAAAACACACTAATTAATGTATAAATGTGACTGGCAGTGAAGGGGGTGAGGAAGGGGTTAAATGTGAGTCCTGGGTGTGTTCTAACTGTGTGGGGGGAGGGGGGTGACTGGGGGAGGTGACCGATGCTGTCTCCCTATGTACAAGGGACACAGCATCTGTCACCTCTCCCTGACAGGACGTGGTGCTCTGTGTTTACACACAGAGCTCAACGTCCCTGCTCTAAAACTGCCGATCGGTGGGTACCTAGCGGACATCACGACCGCCAGGCACCCGCATCAGCATCTTGGGGACGCGCCGGGTGCGCGTGCGCGCCGCCATCGGCGCGCGCGCCCCCCAGTGGCCGGAGAACACAATGCCGTCAATTGACGGCGTCTTGGATATTCAGGTTCACCATGCCGCCGTCATTTGACGATAGGCAGGGAACCAAGTGGTTAAAGTCTATAGAAAAAATGAAAAGTGCCTATTTTGAAGTACTGCCCGGGGGAAACATGTATCAGTGCAATTTATTTTTATTTTTAAAGATGTTTTTACAGGAGTAGTGATTTTAAATATGTTTACAGTAAAACAACAAAAAATGCCTTAGTCTGCCTAGAAAGTGGCATTTCTGTACCATGTATAGAACCTGCTGCAGCAAAACTGAAAACAGCAACAAATTACATTTAAGTTCCGGCAATGCCGTTGCCAGCAATACAAAAATAAAAAATAAAACGGCATGGGGGCACCCCCAATCCTCACCAGACCCAAAGGACCCGGTATGGATTGGGTGGGCATGCTGATCTTACGGGGAACACCATGTCACAATTAGAAAAAAATCCATACCAAACCCTTATCTGAGTATGCAGCCCCCCTCCTTGTGACGTAACAGATCTGTACATGCTGGGCCAGTGACATCACAAGGGGGCGGTGCCACTATGTGACATCACCAGGTGGCCCCTTACCTATTGAAGACATGTCAAATGGTGGAGCAGGCATTCAGCGGTTAGCCTCCATAGCGGGCGGAGCATTTTTAACTTTTTTCGGGTCCTGCGGTCCCGCGGGCACCACAATTGACAATGGTTCTACATTTATTTATTTTTACTAAAGGAATTGTTAAAAACTGTCTCATGTCTTTACCTATTTTTGATACTTTTTTTGCTGAATGAATAGGGATGTCACCAGCATCACATGGCGCCCCTGCTCCATCGAATCCCGAAAGCAAGCCCTCCGTGGGCACGGGAAACCGAAAGGGACCCGACAACAGCCACACACAGAGGCGTGTCCACTGCCTTTCTGGAGAGACAGTTCCAGCACCCCATTTCATCTTTCCGTCGGTGGTTCGCCCTACCAGTGCTGGAGATCCAAATTCCCTATGAACATATGGTTGCTGTATGGGTGGTGACCGGCAGATGCTTTCAAGCTACTAACCACTCTGCAGTAACCCTCCCATTATTAGCATTCATTTCATTGTGTATTACCATCTATTTACACATATAGGGCCAGATTCAGGTAGATGGGAGCATCTTTAATCTGGAGTAACGTTTCTCATTTACGTTACTCTGGCGAAATTTTAGGAGCAAGTGCTGTTATTCATGAAGCACTTGCTCCTAAAGTTGCGGCAGCGTATCGAAAATGAGCCGGAGGAATTCAAATTGGGCGGGTACGGGGCGTGTATTATTTAAACTAGGCGCGATCCCGCGGCGAACGTACTGCGCATGCGTCGACTGTCAATGCATCCCAATGCGCATGCTCACAACTTCCGTCGGCACCACTTCCTTGGAAACGACAGCGCAATGTGTTCCGTTGGACGTTTAAATGCGCCCGTAGATGCGCCATTCCGGCACTAAAGTATATCCTGTTCCCCCTCCCCGCAGTGAAGTTACTTTTGTTCTGAGATGGCTGCTCCCGTTCCCCGCAAACACAGGAGAAAGCTGAACTTTAAAGGCCAGGAGCTGTCAGCCGTCGAGACCTATGATGTCTTCCTCCATGGCTGAAAAGTTGACAGACAAGCAGGGACAGAGGTGTTTTCCTGCAAGTGGGGGTGCTCAGCTAGCTCTTATCGTCGGTAACGCTGCTGTAGCTGCTCTCCTGCTGACCTGTGGCCGTCTGGAGTAAAGATAAAGCAGCTATTTGTAGAAATAACTTTGCGACGGACGGACGACATATGCGCGGTGCATGTAGCTAGCGTATGGTGCTAATCCGTTCGCGAATCGGGAAATCTCCCTTATTTGCATATTTGCAGGGGAAATCAATTGGCGCGACTGATGCGCCAAGCGAAACTTTGTGCTGACTATACTCTGGCGTCGGAAAGTTAAGCCGGTCAGGGAAAGCCCGTTTTCTGTCGCATCTAGTTTGGTGGGTACGGCCGCAGAGATACAATGGCGCATCTTGAAATACTCCAGCGCTACTCTACCTGAATCTGGCCCATAAGGTTTATATCCGGATCCTCATTGAATGTGATATTATCCACAGGATTTCCATCTGCTAATTGTTATTTCCATCTGGTATATGAGCTAACCCCCTTGTGGCTTCATCCATTGCCATTTTCTTTTCATCATTCAAGCCTCATTAGCCCCACTATGTACACTATGGTGGTGCCAGATCTTCACAACTGATCATATTTCAACCTCTATTGGGATTGTTGTTTGGCTGGGGATCCCCTTCCCAATCTAGTGTTTCCCTTGAGGCCCATTACCTTCCGCCCTCCCACTTCCCCACTCCCCCTCCCCTTTCCTTTCCCACCCCACCCTTTCCTCCACCTATGGGCCTTTGTTGAGACAAGCAATCCATATAGAGATTTCTGGGCGTCCGGACAATTGAATTTTTGTTATTTATGTTGTTTGTTTTGTCCCGTGCTTATCATTGTTATATCAGTGGCCACACGTGGAGATTGTTCATATGCTTACAATTCCATCCGTTGGTGTCAGATTTTAAGCATTTCTTCACCCTCTCCATAGAGAGTTGTTTTATGAAATACTATTTTCTACTTATTAATACATTTCGACTTTTTTCAAATTCTCACTCATTTGACTTTTTTTTATTTTTTTCTATTGCAATGGGTTATTTTTATCATTCAGCTGTCAGCGGGGAAGCCCATTGACAGATGATGCCTAATCCATTGTTAAGGACGCAGTGGCTTGCTTCCTGGTCCACTCCTTAACAACTAACTATGCACTATGCAGCAGGGGAAATCAATTGGCGCGACTGATGCGCCAAGCGAAACTATGCGCTGATGATACTCTGGCGTCGGAAAGTTAAGCCGGACGGGGAAAGCCCGTTTTCTGTCGCATCTAGTTTGGTGGGTACAGCCGCGGAGATACAACGGCGCATCTTGACAGTTACGCGGCGCATATCGAAATACTCCAGCGCTACTCTACCTGAATCTGGCCCATAAGGTTTATATCCGGATCCTCATTGAATGTGATATTATCCACAGGATTTCCATCTGCTAATTGTTATTTCCATCTGGTATATGAGCTAACCCCCTTGTGGCTTCATCCATTGCCATTTTCTTTCCATCATTCAAGCCTCATTAGCCCCACTATGGACACTATGGTGGTGCCAGATCTTCACAACTGATCATATTTCAACCTCTATTGGGATTGTTGTTTGGCTGGGGATCCCCTTCCCAATCTAGTGTTTCCCTTGAGGCCCATTACCTTCCGCCCTCCCACTTCCCCACTCCCCCTCCCCTTTCTTTTCCCACCCCACCCTTTCCTCCACCTATGGGCCTTTGTTGCGACAAGCAATCCATACAGAGATTTCTGGGCGTCCGGACAATTGAATTTTTGTTATTTATGTTGTTTGTTTTGTCCCGTGCTTATCATTGTTGTATCAGTGGCCACACGTGGAGATTGTTCATATGCTTACAATTCCATCCGTTGGTGTCAGATTTTAAGCATTTCTTCACCCTCTCCATAGAGAGTTGTTTTATGAAATACTATTTTCTACTTATTAATACATTTCGACTTTTTTCAAATTCTCACTCATTTGACTTTTTTTTATTTTTTTCTATTGTAATGGGTTATTTTTATCATTCAGCTGTCAGCGGGGGTGCCCATTGACAGATGATGCCTAATCCATTGTTAAGGACGCAGTGGCTTGCTTCCTGGTCCACTCCTTAACAACTAACTATGCACTATGCACTATGTGGAGTGCTCGGCGGCCAAATATCCAGCTGAGCACCTGGCAAACTCGGGTGTTTACCAAATTGGCGAAAAAGCGAAGTTCGAGCCGAAATGTTCGCCCAACTCTAGTGGTCACATGTTTTTAGAGGAAGTAAAAATATATAGTATGTATATCTATATGTATATATATATATATATATATATATATATATATAGGGCTTTTTTTCAGCCGGAACGTCCTGAAACACTGTCAATCCACTACTCTCTTCCATGTACCACAGAAGCCAGTAGAGGAAGTTTTCAACACAGCTCACTTTTTCTACCACCTTCTCTGGCCCAGCAATTAGCACTAAGGGTTTCTGCCCTTAAGCCCTGGTCAGTGCCTTGGGTCTCAGCGCTGCAAGTGCAGCTGCCTGTGTTGATTTGGAAGGCAGCTTCTGTCCCCACCTGCAGTTGCTACTTATTGTAGACATTGTAGCACAACGCTGAGTAAAGTCCCTGCCTCCTCGGCTCTGTGCTGCAACTATTATGACAACTATACCTGATTAACATAATATTACGGTTTTACACACACCATTATACCCTGTACTGTAGTTTCTCTTTGTGGGTTCCGGTGTATTAGTTATTACTGACCACCCGGACCCACGACGAGATAACTTAGCATATTCTGAGATGCCAGGTTCTTTATGGGTCATTAATTATGTAGATTTTTTACACACCGTCTCACTCTCTTTTCTAAATACTGAAGTTCAGGTTTAACATCTAATTTCCAATGTTTGGAACTCAACAATCCAAATGAATGAATTCTCTAAATATACAAAACATTAAATAATAATAATAAAAAACAAGAATAGAACAATAAACTAGGAATAAAACACAAACTAATATTTATTTGCTTCACTTTCACTTATTATGCATTATTGTTAGTTTTATTCTCATTTATATTTATTTTTATGTTTTATTATTTTTTACTACATTAATCATATTTTTTAGCACTATTATACACATGGTCCGTAATTTAGGGATCCTGGTTAATTTCAATAATACTCTCTTCACTTTATGCACAACTTTTTTACCTTTTTTACTTTTTTTCACACCTTTTTTCATATCCTTCACATTTCCGCTTTCACCATGCATGTTCTCTGGCTTGTTTTTCATCATCTCACTCATCGATAGCATACACGACCAGCAGGCACCAGACATTATCATGCACATGTTCTCAGACATCATTGTGACTTATCCCCAAACATGATTTTCACTTTTTCACCACACTCACATTCAAGTTATATGATATTAGTGGAGACCCCTCCATTACATTAGTTTTGACTGCATTCACAACTTCATCACATTTACACATTTGTACATTTACTTTCACACTTTACAACATTTCACAACATTTAAACAAGCTATAATGCATTGATGGGTTCACAGGAGGTGTGTACTGTATCTGTGTGTGTGTGTGTGTGGGGGGGGGGGGGCAGGAGGTTTTCATGTGTACTAGCTATGACTAAGCACTGAAGCTACAGTGCGAAACGTTAGCTTTTTGTTCCAGTTTTGCTGCAGCATGTCTATTTTTGTGATTCATTTTAATTAAAGGAAAGTTTTTTGGAGTGCAGCTGTCCAAGTTCCTGTGCTGCAGTTCCCTGATCAAACTGTACTGTGCTGGGAATAAGAAAAAAAGAAAACCTGCACATACATGGCTTTCCTGAAGAGGTGAGGGAACTGTGAATGAAAAAGAGATGAGAGCTGGAGAAGTGTGTGTGTATGGGGGGCAGACTGTAAACATGGGTGGGGGATTTTATTATTATTATTATTATTTTTATTTTTTTACTAGTAATGGCAGTAATCTGTGATTTTTATTGGGACTGTGACATTGTGGCAGACAAATCGGACACTTTTAACACTTTTTTTAGGACCAGTGGAATTTATACAGCGTGCAGTGCTAAAAATAGCCACTGATTACTCTATACATTTTGATGGCAGGGAAGGGGGGCAGACCGATTATTGTTCACCCCTGACAGAATGGAGATCTGTCTGTTTACATTGACAGACCTCCGTTCTGTCTCTCTCAGAAGCGCTTGCGGTTGCCCTTAAAGCGGCCAACGTACAGCTACGACGGCTTGCCCAGGGAAGCCAACCTGCTGCAGTACAACTGCGGCTGCTAGTCTTCAAGCAATTAAAGTAGAACTATGGGCAAGACTTTTTTTTTTTTGGAAAAAGCAAGGGAGGGTTATAACCCCTGTTAGATTTTTTTCGTCATCTGTGTCCCATTGCAGAGATTTCCCTGTCCCATAGCCAAACAGGAAGTAGGCAGAACTCCCTGCAAATTAAGGGAATTCCCAGGGGACCCCCAGGTCATCAGAACTAGTGTCCCCATTGGAAGTTTTCCCATAGGATGCATTAAGATGAAAAAAACAGAAGGGTTTACAACCCCTTTAAATGTATTTTTAAATGCAACCAGGGTAATTACTAAATTTGTCTTGATATGAATAACATATAATCCCTCAAAACAAGCCGGGAGAGAAAAAAACAAAACACTAGCAACTAATTATGCTCTGCTGCCATGCACATGAGCTGACAGTGAACATGCTAAAAAGGAGTAAGTGGAGTGATGACTTATCACTATGCTGCTGCTCCTTTACTGTCCAATGAGCAGACAGACAGCACATTCATGAATGAGTTGTTCTGCTGCCATGATGACTGAAAACACAATGCATGTATTTTAGCTCTGTATTGGGTATTTGCCAGTCATTTTGCTTTAACAAATTCACCAGAGCCAGTGAAAATGTAATCTTTAATTTATGATTTTGGGAGAGAAATAATTTGATATCTCTCTTGCAAAAAAAGGGGGCTAAGGTTTGGCAAGGGTGTTACGGAAAACAGTCTTATTGCCCATATCAGTCTATAACCTTTCAAAAGTCAATGCTGCAGTCCAGATTTTTTTTTTCAGGTGGTGATCTATGTTAACAATAAATAAAATGGTGGTTTGGTTTTGATTGTAATGGTTACTTGCTGCTTTAAAAGTATATTTGCTGGTTAAATGATACTAGGCTGTCATCATCTGCATCTTAATTTGACTTTTTTTCTGTAAGACTCTGTAAACTGATAATAAAAGTATACATGAAATAATATTTTGTGTCCACCATTTATTGGTAAATCAATAAACTCATTTAAATAAAAGACTGTATTACTTTTTCCTGGCAGTAAATAGTTAATATGGCACATATAGCTAACTGATGCTGCACAAGAACACAGTGTTCATTGGTACAGATGAGTTGTATAACCTGCTTCCATGTCCCCTACGGCCAAACAACAAAGTCATTTCAAGCTTATTTCTTCCCGGCTGAGTGTTTCCGCCAGTCACTGATCTGTTCTATATATTTATATCATAAAGAAAGAAGTTCATGTGACTGTGGGAACGCTTTAGATAATACACAGGGTTTCCAACAAGTTTTCATTTTGAAGCAAAAAGCACTTCTTCCATAATACCCTTTTTTGTAGACTTAGAATTGTGGTAGGAAAAATAAAATAACAGACTTTTAGCAGGGTAAAATGTTAATAATGCAAAGGAAGAAGGTGAGTCTGTGACACTAGGGGGCTGATTAACTAAAGGCAAATTCACTTTGCAAGGGAATATTAACCAGAGCTTATTTTGTATGGTGAAAAGTAGGGATGAGCTTAACACCCCCCTTTCCGATTCGCACCAGAACCTTTGAATGGACCGAAAGTTTGCGCAAGCTTTAGAATCCTATTGAAGTCTATGGGACTCGAACGTTCAAATTCAAAAGTGCTAATTTTAAAGGATAATTTGCAAATTATTGTCCTAAAATGGGTTTTGGGAACCGGTCTTGCCCCAGGGAACATGTATCAATGCAAAAAAAAGTTTTAAAAACGAAAGTTTTTTCGGGAGCAGTGATTTTAATGATGCCTAAAGTAAAAAAAAAAAAAAAAAGACAAATTCCTTTAAATATCGTAGCTGCTGGGTGTCTATAGTATGCTTGTGAAGTGACACATGTTTAGAACTGTCCCTGCACAAAATTACTATAGGAAAAAAGTCATTTAAAACTGCTTGCGGCTTTAATGTAATGTCTGGTCCCTGCAATATGGATGAAAATCATTGAGAAAAAAAGCATTGGTTTCCCCCCTCCCTCCAGGTCATTACCGGACAATTTGGCCCTATAAACTTTGAACAGCAGTGTCATGGACCGTGAAATCATACTTCATGTATTACATAAGATGAGACATTATAGAAATGACATATTGCAGGATGCCTTTGGACATTATGAGGTGTCTGTCTAGATGGGGATTGAACTGATTCAGACTATTGAGGACTATTGAAAGGCTAAGTGGCTTGTGAAAGACATTCATTGTCCAGTGTGTAGAGGTGTTAATTCAGTCGGCTCTTTGACCTTTCTATTGTGTGATAACACTGTTTTGAGCCTTTTGATTATCAGGAGTATTGGATTAGAATGTCATTATCTAAAAAAGTGTGATCTCTCAGATGTAGTAATGACCTCCTCTCTATGCGGAGACAAGCTGGCTAGATAAACGTATTCTGTTAACTTCACTGATGTCATTGTCTACAGGAATGTCATTCTCTCTGAGGTAGTAAAGTCATGCTAAATACACCGGTGCCGAAATGCCTCTGTATGGAAACACCAGTGTGTGAAAAGGGGGTGGAGATTTCATTGTTCTTTGATTGATGGAAGCTGTAACCTGTATATAACCAGCTGAGTGTTCCAATAAAGTTGAGTTCTGGTTGAACATTCATACAACTCGTTTGGTGTGTGTTCTTCATGGATCCAATCGGCACATAGCTGTAGGTTGGATCCTGGAATCTTGGATGACTGGACCATCAGATGTTGCAAGCTGCAATCTGATCCGATAGAAGCAGAGGAGTGTCGGGAGAGCAGGACCTGGGCGAGAAAGGGTCTCGTCACAAGCAGTATTCAGGCAGTGCAAAAAAGACCAGGTCTGTAGGTTTGTTTGTGATTTTGAACCAGTACTTTTTTTTAAAGTGTAGCTCCAGCCAAAAAATCTATTTTTAAACTTTGTGGAAAACATAGAGAAGGATTATCACCCCTATAACATTTGTTTTGCTGTCTGTGCACATCTGTTCAGAAGTTTTGCACCTCACTTTCTGTCCCAATGACAAATGTTTTTTTGAAAATTTGTTTTTTTTATTGATAAAGCATCAGTGGACGGGAAACACCTCTTACAGAGGAGAATTTCCCTTCCTAGGGGTAGGTTTTTCTCTTACTTCCTGTTGTCTCCTTCCGTTGGCAAGTAGGAGTCGTTTATAAGTTGTATGTTTAAAAGTAGGGGCCTGCCGTATATACTCTGCAGAAATTTGGGCCCTAGGTGTTTGGATGCCACAACACTGTAAGCCCTCACAGTTAGACTTGGTGGGCACTGGAACACCCTGCTGTAAACTATTATATCAAGAATTGTAATGACATGCCATTGTTGAACAGTAGTAGAAAAATTGGGCCTTTGTTGCTGGCGCTGGTTCCACAACACTGTAATTCCTCACAGCTACTTTTGGGGGGCGCAGGAATGGGCCTGCTGTGAAATATTAGATCAAGAATTGTAATTACATGCCCCTGTTGAACAGGGGCAGAAAAATTGGGCCTTTGTTGGTGGTGGTGGTGCTGGTGCCACAACACTGTAAGCCTTCACAGTTACTCTTGGTGGGCGCAGGAATGGGCTCTGCTGTGAAATATTAGATCAAAAATTGTAATTACAAAAATTGGGCCTTAGGCACTGGTACTGGGGCCACAACACTGCAACCCATCACAGATACTCTAGTTGGAGTGCAGGAATGAGCCCGCTGCAAAGTTTTGCATCAAAAATTGTAATTACACGCCCCTGTTAAACAGGGGCAGAAAAATTAGGCATTAGGCACTGGTGTTGGTGCCACAACACTGCAACCCCTCACAGATACTCTAGTTGGAGCGCAGTAATAAGCCCTGCTGCAAAGTATTGCATCAAAAATTGTAATTACATGCCCCTGTTAAACAGGGGCAGAAAAATTGGGCCTTAGCCACTGGTGGCGGTGCCCAGAACCAAAAATGTCCTTACAAGCTATCAGCATTATCATTGAGGAGGAAAAGGATAGTCACTCAGCATAACATGATAGTCACTCAGCATCAGCATAGGCAGTCTTGGAGGGATCTGACATTTCAAAAAAAAATATTCAGTTACATCAGCATCAGGTGCTTGGTAGCTGGTGGTGATGCAAGCCTGATTCATTTTTATGAAGGTCAGTCGATCGACCGAGACGGTGAAGAGGCGCACACTGTGATCGGTTACAAAGCCTCCAGCAGCACTGAATGTGCATTCCGAAAGAACGCTGGATGCAGGACAGGCCAGTAGCTCAATTGCATACTGGGCAAGCTCTGGCCAGTGATCCAACCTCAAGACCCAATAAGCCAGTGCGCCAGGGGATTTTCAGGGGGAAAGGTGTCCAAGTCTGATCTTGCCCCCTAGGTATTCCCGCACCATGTAAAACAGACGCTGGCGATGGTTCCTGGAACCCGTCATACCTTGGGGCTGCAGAGTAAAAAAGTGTCTGAACGCATCGGTCAGATGGCCACCTTCTCCACCGCTCCTTCTGTGACTGACCGAAGCCTCAACAACACGTTGTCCAGGATTAGGATTTTGTAACCTCCCAGTCTCATGGAACGCGTTGCACAGACCTTTCTGCAAGGCCTCCCGAAGATGTTTCATCTCCTGCTCCCTCTGCGCCGGCAAGATAAGGTCCACAATCATACTTTTGTAACGTGGATCAAGGAGGGTTGCCAGTCAGTAATGATCCCTCTCCTTTATAGCACGGATACAAGGATCCTTCCACAGGCTTTGCAGGATCAGGGAGGCCATACAGCGTAGGTTTGCTGAGGCATTCGGTGCGGAGTCCTCTGGGTCACTAAGGACGACAGGATCCGCAGCCACCTTGTCCCAGCCATGTACAAGTCTATGTCTTTCTTGGGAATGTAATTTATCCCTTAAAAACTGCTGCTGATGCTGAGTGCTAGGCTCCACCTCCATGCTGACACAATCCTCCGCCTCCTCCTCTTTTTTTTAATGTGTGATAGGCAGGCAAGCAGGAACACTGTCTGGATAAAGGGGGCCTTGAGAGGTAAGGATGTCCTCCTCTTCCTCCCTCTGTTCTGCCTCAAGGGCCCTGTCCATTATTCCACACAGCGTGTGGTCCAACAGGTGGATAAGAGGGACAGTGTCACTGATGCATGCACTGTCACTGCTCCCCATCCTTGTGGCCTCCTCAAATGGTGACAGGACAGTGCATGCATCCCTGATCATGGCCCACTGGCTTGGGGGGAAAAAAAGCTCCCCTGACCCAGTCCTACTGACATATTGGCACAGATATTTATTGATGGCCCTCTGCTGCATGTGCAGCTGCTGCAGCATGGCCAACGTAGAGTTACACCTGGTAGGCATGTCACAGATAAGGCCGTTCTTGGGCAGGTTGTGTTCCTTTTGGAGGTCTGTCAGTCGATGACTGGCATTATATGACCGTCAGAAATGGACACAGAGTTTCCTGGCCTGCTTCAGCCCAGGTACCTGCCCAAGAACCGCTGCACCACCAAATTAAGGACATGAGCAAAATAGGGCACATGGGTCAGTTGTCCCTGTCGCAGGGCGGAGAGGAGGTTGGTGTCATTGTCGCAAACCACCATTCCTGGCTTAAGCTGGCGTGGCGTCAACCACCTCTGAGCCTGCCCCTGCAGAGCTGACAGAACCTCTGCCCCAGTGTGGCTCCTGTCCCCCAAGCACACCAGCTCAAGCACCGCATGGCATCTCTTTGCCTGCGTACCTGTGTAGCCCATTGAACCCCTAAGGAGCACCGCTGGTTCCAAGGACACATCAGCACAGGAAGAGGCCAAGGAGGAAGAAGATGAGGGGTGGTGGAGAGAGGTGTGTCACAACCAGTAGTAGCATTTTGGAGGCGTGGTGGCGGAACAACCTCCAACACTACCTTGTCCTGCATCCTTCCCAGCTGCCAGCAGAGTCACCCAATGCGCCGTGAAAGATAGGTAACGTCCATGTCTGCTGAATCATGAGTCAGCAGTAATATGCACCTTACCACTGACCTCCCTGTCCAGCGAGGCATAGACATTGCCTTCCACATGCCGGTAGAGAGCCAGAATTGCCAAAAGTGGCGTTTGGGAAATACCAATTAAAAAGGCAGCAGTTGAAGTGCTAGCAATTTAGCCAAGCTAGCATTTAACTACTGGGCATGTGGATGGCTGGGGGAGAACTTCTTTTGGCGTTGCAGCAGCTGGGGCAGGGAATTTTGCCTGGTACAATCTGACGTTGGTGTACCAATAGTAGATTGCCTGCAAGTATTTGGCTGTAACACACCTAATTCTACACCTTCAGTCCTATCAGTGCAGGCTTCAGAGAGGAGTGAGGGTATAGTGGGGTTGGACATCTCAGCTGATGAGGAGCAAGGAGAGGTCCGCTTTGTTCTTTGGTGTGGGTCTTTGAGGTACGCTTGCCAATGAACTGCATGGCAGGTCGACATATGTCTGGTCAAGCATGTGGCACCCAAGCGGGTGATGTTTTGGCCACGCGGGATACGCTTGAGACATATGTTGCAAATAGCAGCGGTGCGAACTGATGCACTCATCTCAAAAAAGGCCCACACCAAAGAAATTTTGGAATAATGCTGAGAGACAGCAGCGCCCTGCACATGCAAAGCTCTGTGTTGTGATGCAGTCAGTGTGCTGCCCTTAAGCTGGCCCCAGAAGGGCATCCTGCCTCGTTGGAGATGTTCCTCCTCCTCCTCCCCTCTCCTATCAGGCACCCATGTGGAGTCAGTGACCTCATCATCCCCTCCCTCCTCATCACTGTAGAAAACCTGGCAGTATGCTGCAGCTGGGGGAACATGACTGCCAGATTGCTGTCCTTCTTGAGCACCCCCTCTCTCTGGGCTCACGTTACTGCCTTCCTCTAGCTGTGTGCCATTATCGGAGCATTCAAACCACTGTGCATCCTCCGGCAGCATGTACCCAACACTGTGGTCAAACAGTTCGGGGGACTCCTCAGGAGGACATGGTAGAGCTAGGGAAGGAGTGACTGATTCAATTGAGCAGAAGGAAGAGGCTGTGTTGGCAGCTGCTTTGCCAGACAAAGTACCCTGAGCCTGGGTGTGAGAGGATGAGGAGGATAAGGACGGCTTGGTCATCCACTCTACCAAGTCTTCGGCATGTTGCGGCTCACGTGCTGATGAGGATTAGGGATAAGCTTCGTGTTCGAGTCAAACATATGTTCGACTCGAACATCGTATGTTCTATCTTTCGCCGAAATACGAACAAATAGTACCAAATTCGAGTGACGCGCCACGGCCCACTATTCACTGCGGCATTGCGCGCTGATGATTGGCCAAGCATGCTCTATGACCCGCATGCTTGGCCAATCACAGCGCCATCAGTACAGAGAGCCGTAATTGGCCAAAGCCAGGGTGGCATTGGCCAATTATGGCTCAGGGCTTTAGTACACACCCCACACCATAAAAGGCCGTCTGCAGTGCGGTCTCGTGTAGTGTGTTGAGGTGCTGGTTAGATATCAGTCACAGAGAGAGAGAAAGTGTCTTTTTTTTTCTAGCTAGATAGAGCAGGCAGGCTAGTCATTTAGATTTACAGTGTGTAGAGGATATATATGCATCCCAGGTGTTGGTCATATATTTATACACTGTATAGTTTAGATAGATCAGTTCTTCCTAATTTACTGGCAGGTAGATGATTGTGCTAGCTGCAGTATTCTCACGTGGTGTATTACCTGTGTCCTCTGCAGTGTGCACCATAAAGCTACACAGGCATACTATAGACACCCAGCAGGTACAATATTTATAGGAATTTTTCATTTTTTTTTTTATTTAAGCATTATGATGCTTAAATAAAAAAAAATATGAAAAATTCCTTTAAATATTGTACCTGCTGTGTGTCTTTAGTATGCCTGTGAAAACGTCTTTGAGAACGCAGGTCTTGCCCCAGGGAACATGTATCAATGGAATTATTTTTTTAAATGGGCGTTTTTTCTGGAGCAGTGATTTTAATGATGCTGCATCATTAAAGTCACTGCTCCAGAAAAAAACTACCGTTTTTAAAACATTTTTCCATTGATACTTGTTCCCTGGTTCAAGACCTGGGTTCTCAAAGAGGTTTTCCGACAATAACTTGCATATGGGGCTTTAAAATGAGAACTTTTGAATTCTAATGTTCTAGTCCCATCGACGTCAATGGGGTTCTAAATGTTCACGCAAACGTTCTGTCCATTCGAAGGTTCTGGTGTGAACCGAACGCGGGGGTGTTCGGCTCATCCCTAATGAGGATGTACCGTGTCCACGACCTGCACTGTTGCCTCTAGACACAGAGCCTGCTTGCCCTCTTTTATCGGCTTGTGACTCTCTGCCTCTCCTTGTTGTCCTTCCAGACATACTTATGGCCTGCAGGGAGATGTAGCTGCACATAGTGTTGAGCGGAATACGCCATATTCGATTTCGCGATATTGTGCGAATATATAGAAGAATATTCGCGAATATTCGCTAATATCGAATATTCGTGATATTTTATCCAAAAAAAAATTTGCGAAATTTCGCTAATGCGAAAATGATTGCGAAATTCTCATAAACGGAGATCATTTCCTGTATTACTAAACTAATATGCACTAAACACTAACTCTACACTAACTCTACTTAAAAGAAAGGAGAATAAGGGGGCAAAAGAAGGGCGGAGAAGATAATCGCGCAATATTCCTATTGCGCGATTATCTTCTCCGCCCTTCTTTTGCATCAGAGCCAATCAGAATAACTCGAATATTCGGCAAAAGGAATATCGCGCAATATTCCTTTTGCCGAATATTCAAGTTATTCTGATTGGCTCTGATGCAAAAGAAGGGCGGAGAAGATAATCGCGCAATATTCCGTTTGCCGAATATTCGAGTTATTCTGATTGGCTCTGATGCAAAAGAAGGGAGCATCAGAGCCAATCAGAATAACTTGAATATTTGGCAAAAGGAATATTGCACGATTATCTTCTCCGCCCTTCTTTTGCATCAGAGCCAATCAGAATAACTCGAATATTCGGCAAAAGGAATATCGCGCAATATTCCTTTTGCCGAATATTCGCGTTATTCTGATTGGCTCTGATGCAAAAGAAGGGCGCATCAGAGCCAATCAGAATAACTCGAATATTCGGCAAAAGGAATATTGCGCGATTATCTTCTCCGCCCTTCTTTTGCATCAGAGCCAATCAGAATAACTCGAATATTCGGCAAAAGGAATATCGCGCAATATTCCTTTTGCCAAATATTCGAGTTATTCTGATTGGCTCTGATGCAAAAGAAGGGCGGAGAAGATAATCGCGCAATATTCCGTTTGCCGAATATTCGAGTTATTCTGATTGGCTCTGATGCAAAAGAAGGGCGCATCAGAGCCAATCAGAATAACTTGAATATTCGGCAAAAGGAATATTGCACGATTATCTTCTCCGCCCTTGTTTTGCATCAGAGCCAATCAGAATAACTTGAATATTCGGCAAAAGGAATATCGCGCAATATTCCTTTTGCCGAATATTCGAGTTATTCTGATTGGCTCTGATGCAAAAGAAGGGCCGAGTAGCTGATGCGATTCTTTTATGTTGCCGAAAATTCGCAATGCGAATTTTCTGCAACATAAAAGAATCGCATCAGCTACTCGGCCCAGGGTCTCTCTCTAATCATACCAGAAATGCTTTTAGACGTCGATGGAGATCACTAGGATGTGATCTGTTTTAAAAATAAATTTGAAAAAAATATGCAATATTCAATATGCAATATTCGTAGCGAATATTCGCAATGCGAATATTCGTGAGCAACACTAGCTGCACAAATACTGACAATACCTGCTGATCCCTGCCTGTGGTATTAATATGAGCAGATCTCTGCCTGCAGGAATTAACCACTTATCTACCGTGGGTGTTTTTCAGATTTGGTGTTTACAAGACTAAAACTGTTTTGCTGGAAAATTACTTAAAACCCACAAACATTATATATATTTTTTTCTAACACCCTAGACAATAAAATGGCGGTCATCGCAATACTTTTTGTCACACCATATTTGCGCAGCGGTCCTACAAGCGCACTTTTTTTGGAAAAAATTAACTTTTTTGAATAAAAAAATAAAACAGCAATAAATTTGGCCCAATTTTTTTATATATTGTAAAAGATAATGTTACGCTGAGTAAAATGATACCCAACATGTCACGCTTACAAATTGCGCCCGCTCGTGGCATGGCGTCAAACTTTTACCCTTAAAAATCTCGATAGGCGACGTTTAAAAAATTCTACAGGTTACATTTTTTGAGTTGCAGAGGAGGTCTAGGTCTATAATTATTGCCCTCGCTCTAACGATCGTGGGGATACCTCACTAGTGTGGTTTGAACACTGTTTTCATATGCGGGCACTACTCACATATGTGTTCGCTTCTGCGCGCGAGCTCGTCGGGACGGAGCGCTTTAAAACCTTTTTTTTTTTTTCTTTTTTTTTACACTGGAAAAAAAAAAAAAAAAAATGATCACTTTTATTCCTATTACAAGGAATGTAAACATCCCTTGTAATAGAAAAAAGCATGACAGGTCCTCTTAAATATGAGATATGGGGTCAAAAAGACCTCAGATCTCATATTTAGACTAAAATGCAAAAAAAATAAAAAATGTATTTGAAACTGTCATTTTTTCAAAATACAAAAAAAAAATGTTTCTTTAAGATGCTGGGCGGGACTGACGTTTTGACGTCACTTCCGCCCAGCAGAGCTATGGGGATGGGTGGGGGCGATTTTTCCCTCACTCGCATCCCCACACAGCAGACGAATGGACCCGATCGCCTCTGCCGCTACCGACGGCTCCGGTAAGCAGTGGGGGGCGCGGGAGACCACCGTTATGTTTTACAGGACCGCTCGCACTAAAGATGGATATCTCGGTTGTGGCAGCAGCTGCTGCCGTTACCGAGATATCTATCTTTAAAGTGCCGCCTTATAAACTCGTTCAGAGGTCGGGAAGTGGTTAATATTAAAACACCAGCTTTACGTAGCTTTAGGTGCACACTGTGCAGAGGACACAGACCGTACACCACGTGAAAGTACTTGCAGAATGATCCCCTGCCTGTGGTATTAATATGAGCATATCCCTGCCTCTAATATGAGAAACACCAGCTTTACGTAGCTTTAGGTGCACACTGTGCAGAGGACACAGACAGTACACCTTGTGAAAGTACTTGCAGAATGATCCCCTGCCTGTGGTATTGATATGAGCAGATCCCTGCCTCTAATATGAGGAACACCAGCTTTATGTAGCTTTAGGTGCACACTGTACAGAGGACACAGACTGTACACCACTTGAAAATACTGCAGCTAGCACAATCACCTGCCTGCCTGCAGTATATTAAGAAGAGCGGATCTAGCTGAACTCAATACAGTGTATAAATATATATAAACAAAAACTAAAAACGAACTTACTACCTCCACCAACTTACATGTATCTATCCCAAAACAATCTATAAGCTGTCACTCCCCTTATTTAGGGGTCAAATGCCGTAGCCACAACAATGCATATAAAGAGAAAGGGGATGTTGTGCTATGGGGAAACTAAGACAGAGTGTCCCCAATAGCCAACCAAGGGGCTACCAAGGCAGAGATGGGCAGTAATATAGGTAAAATTATTTATTAGATCATATAAAAATACAAAATCTACAAAGAATTCGGGATAGGGGAATTTTTACAAAAAATTGAAGATACAAAAATGTGTGTTATAAGGGTTAACACGTATGCCTACTTACAGCAGCCGGCCGATGCTGCACACATGAACCTAGTTCATGTAACATGCAACAAAGTGACACGTATAGGACACTAACATATGACAAACATAAAAACACATATAACTAGGGCGATCCAGACGCCAAATAGATCACTACTGCTGGAAATTCCATACGGTAATTACCGTTGAGACAGTTTTCAAAATTAAATATAAAATATGTGGAGTGTTCAGCAGAAGTACCCCTGCGGGGGGAAAAATGTGGTTGCAACCAAAGATATTAAATAATATAAGTATGTCTATGTCCAGTTAGATGATCGTTGTAAATCATTGATATAATCATAAGTTAATGCTGGTCAATAGGAACACTATGTACATGGTTCTATGTAAGTTGCAAGCACATAAGAGGGAACTGCACGTCTTTGAGTAATTTTTCAGTGATTCCAGGATCAGTGTCACTGGCTATAACATTGATGTGGTTCACCAACAGCCGTATTGGTACAAAGTCTGGTTAACACTATCATGTAGATAAGATGATTGGTTTGGAGTGTCCCACAAACGTTCGGGTATCAACAAACCTCAGCAGCTATCAATGCGATAAAAGGAACAATCTTACCGGGCTCCAGAGAAAGGGATCAAAGTAATAAACGGTAATGGTTGGTTCCGAGCTCATTAGTAATGAGAATGCTGCTGGTCGCTACTGATGTCATCAGATCTGTTAGGATCAGACAGCGTGTGCGGCGAATAGTCTAGCCGGATACACGCTCGTGGAGCTCAATTTTATTTGGAGATCTCCAGTGAGGTACTGAGTCCTGATAAATGACAGTATATGTCAGGCTTTTCAGTGAAGCTGTGTAGCCGCTCTGATGTTGAATCCTTTTTTCGACGTGAAAGCTCCTTCAGAGACGTTCCGATCCCGCTGGGGGTCGTGGGGGTGGCGTGGCGTCCGGCGCTGTATTACGTCAACGCGTTTCGCAACGTTAGTGCGTAAGCTTCGTCTGGTAGCCCCTTGGTTGGCTATTGGGGACACTCTGTCTTAGTTTCCCCATAGCACAACATCCCCTTTCTCTTTATATAAATATATATACAACACCTGGGATGCATATATATTCTCTACACAATGTAACTCTAACTGACTAGCCTGCCTGTCTGCTCTAACTGCAAAAAAATACTCTCTCTCTCTCTGTCTCTCTCATCTCTGTAAACCACCGCAACACACTACACAAGGCTGCCAGGAAGGTGGCCTTATATAGTGTGGGGCGTGTACTAAACCCCCTGAGCTATAATTGGCCAAAGCCACCCTGGCTTTGGCCAATTATAGCTCTCCGTTTTTTGCAAGCTGTGATTGGCCAAGCTTGCGGGTCATAGTGCATGCTTGGCCAATCATCAGCCAGCAATGCACTGCGATGCCGCAGTGAGTTATGGGCCGTGACAAGCCAATCGAATTTGGCGCGAACGGCCCATAACGTTCGTTTTTCGACGAACGGTCGAACATACAATGTTCGAATCGAACATGGGTTCGACTCGAATACGAAGCTCATCCCTAGTGAAAAGAATACCTAATCACATGCAGGGAAAATAGAAAACAGCATTTTTGCTTGCATATGATTGGATGATGAAAGTAGCAGAGCTTCACCTCATCCACTAAGCTCTAGGGGAAATTCCCTTACAAAGTGCAACTTCCTTTGCTAAGTGCTAAGTGAACAGTCTATTTGCATAAAGAAAATGAACCCCTAAGACAATGAAGTGAGCCTAAACTTCTGCTTGCTGAACTGAACGGATGGGTAATTCATAAAGTGTAATGCAGCATACACACAATTGGACATGCTGACAACAAAACCATGGATTTTTCAGACGGAATGTTGGCTCAAACTTGTCTTGCATACACACGGTCACACAAATGTTGTCGGAAATTCCGATCGCCAAGAACCCGGTCACGTACAACACTACGACGAGCCGAGAAAAATTAAATTCAATGATTCCGCGCATGCGTCAAATTGATTCCGAGAATGTGTAGGATTGTTGTGCGTCGGAATTGCATACAGGTGATTAGAAATTCTGACAGCAAATATCAAATGGAGCATGTAACGGAATGACCCGTGATACTTTGAGGCCGCGTACACAGTTTCATCGGTCCAAACCAACCGTGTGTACGGCCCATCGGTCCGCCGTCCTTCGGACCAAAGTTTTAAGACTTGCTTTATAATCGGACTGATGGACGCCTGACCATCGGTCCATCAGTGGGCCCAACCGATATTGAATTGATCCAAGTACCATGCAATCATGTTAAAAAAAAAGGCAAGTACATAGTGCTCTCCGTAGCATAAAATAGTATTTAATAAGATAGGGTGAAAAAACGTACAAACAAGGCACCAGGTCCAGTGCCAGATAATGCAGCGTGTAAACAAAAAAGCGTGATGGCCGTGGGTAACGTCACAACGCCTCTTCCGTACGTGTTACGTCCCTTACAAGGCGAAGACTTCTTCAGCTAAAGATCTATGTACTTGCCTTTTTTATTTACATGATTGCATGGCATTGCAATTCAATATTGGTCTAGCTTCTCCTCTGGTTCCTGATTGCATTTGGATCCTCTTCAGTGCCCGCTGGCGAATGTGTTGTACCCTCCGTAATCAAAGGGTTCCCTATATGAGGTGAGCGGTCACTTTTTACTACTGGCGGAGGTTCATAGCACCCATGGAGTCACTTGCATGGCCTTACATTATTAGCACTCCAGACCTCACGGACGGTGTTTTATCTATGGACTGTTATTAGCGCTACACCATCTGCTTTACATTTATCTTAGGGATTTTTTGATTATTGACACTGGTGTTTTAGCTGCTTATTGTTGGGTTAACTTTGTCCATTGCACTGATTTATTTATTTATTTATTTGTTATTTTGTTCATTAGAGTCACTAGAAGAGAGGCATCTAGAGTCTGTTTCTCACATTTTTGACACTTTTTCCCAGACCAGCAGTTTAGAATCAGGCAGGGTTTGGAAGACTGATCACTGTCAGGAGGAGTTTTTACCCATTCTTATTTGCATTAAAACTGCTGCTTAAGGGACTTTGCTATTGTTAGGACACTTTAGAAGTATCCCATCTAGAGGTTTGTACATGTCTGTTAGACTCACCTGCACATTTTTTGGGTACAAATAGTGTGCAATATGTTACTGTATGCATAGTGAGTACACACTTTGCACAATTTTGGCACACCCAAAATTTGCCATATTGCACTGAAGGCACCACCTTATTATTATTCTCTGGGTGCTCAAGACTAACCTCCCTTTCACTGACCCACAGATGTGCCTATGATACATAAAACCAGCCCCCACAATACTCTAAAAATACTTTGTCATTATTGACTATGCTAACTGTGTACCCTGATTTAAAATAAGACAAGTTGGGGTAAAATCTGTGAGTGAAAGAGATTGGAGTGAGACAGGGTTGGACTTCAGCAGCATTAAGGTGTCCACATCTGCACAACATATTCAACATACTGTACATTCCTTAGCATGACAATGATAGAGCTTTTGTCAGGTCCATCCTCTTATTGACAAACTCAGTAATGCAACCAACATCATGCAGCAGTAGTGCCCCTTATACCTTACATTAACAACAGCTGGTAAGCAATAAGCTACCTCTAGTGATGGATTAAACATTCCATTTATTAGCAATTCCAGTTCCCAATACGTATAATGTAATATAATATAATATATAATATGTACTTCCTTCCTAATTTTCTGTGCTACTGCCTTGTATCTGGTTCTTCTCTAGATACTTTAACCACTATCCTTTGTGCAACCAATCTTTCTCAGCTGTTGCTGCTTTAGCCACGTGAATGGCTTACATTATCTTTTCTTCCAAAGGACTTTGTTAGAGTTCCAGAAGACTGGGGGCAACCTGAGATATCACTGGTGCCAGTAAATTGGGCAAATTGTGAATGTGGCCCAAATTTGGGTATTTTTAAAGTGAAGTGTGGTACAATAGCAACAGATAATGTATTCACTGTATGCTACAGTATGAGAATTTTTCTTACACTATGTTATACCCATGATAAGGGTATGAACCCTTGATGATGTCCTCATAATGGTAGACAAAGGATGCCATATTGTAAGTCTAGATAAACTATT
Source organism: Rana kukunoris (assembly GCA_029574335.1). Classification (NCBI taxonomy): domain Eukaryota; kingdom Metazoa; phylum Chordata; class Amphibia; order Anura; family Ranidae; genus Rana; species Rana kukunoris. The sequence goes on along the minus strand of CM056051.1, from coordinate 459,221,779 downwards.
GAATACAGGCTGCTATAATATGTTAAAACAATATAAACCCCCCTTTTAATTTCAATTCAAAACAATTCAATAAGTAATTTTACACGCCTGACTATTTTTTAATATAATTAAATTACAAAATGGCTTATGTAGAAACTTTTTTGTGGAAATTGATTTTTCTTTTAAAGCTTGTTTAGTTGAGTAGGTTCCAAAATATTGGCTTTACAATACAGTAAAGAGATTAATTTACAGGTACATTTTGTAAAAAATTCAGCACACGTTGAAATCAGCCTGGTTACTAATTTCAGCACTCAGCCCAAGTCTCAGTATCAGATTTTTACTTCCTTCGGATATCAAAGCTAAATTGCTGTGTCACCTATAATTTCCAAACTACAGTAACCAGTCTTTCCTTGAACATAGAAAATGAAGTTGTGTAGAAAGTCACTGACTTCTCAGCCATGAATCCTAGCTTTAGATGACAAGATTTGTCTACAGAGCAATCCAAAACAACAGTAGGTTGATTGCCCCAGAATGACTTGCTGCTGAGATTTGAAACAAATTGCTGGTCCCCAGTAGAGAGAGTTGGTTACCAGTAGTGGGAAATTTCCTACATACCAACATACAGGCCAGACGTCATAAAGAAAAGAGCATTTGAAGCAACAGAATTCTGAATGTCTCTGTTATGGCTTTTCTGTTTAGTGCTTTGATTGCTTTTGTTTTATTTGCTTTCACCAAATCACATCATTATTTACATCTACTTGCTCAGTGATATTTTGGATAAAATAGTATAGCTATTACCTACAATTGCCTACATCAAAAGCCTGCTAGAAAAATATTAGAAATATGAGAGACTTAAAAGTGGTATAGAAAAAAAATGAAATATGCAATTATTTGGCCAATTTTCCCCTGATTTTTAAACTTGAAAATTATGATAGCAACACAGGTTATGCTTTGGAGTGATATAATGTAGCATTTTTATTGATAAAGTGTCTTGGTTATGGTAGTCCAGAGCTGATAGCTTGCAGCTTAAAAAACACCCAGTTCTGAAAGTGATGTGGTAATAAAAGCTTCCCCCTCATACTAAATGTCCCTGAAACTAAACACTGTAACTGAATGCTACTCTCCGCATTAACTTCTGGTATCCTATAGCTAACCACCATATTAACCCTTTCTGCATCCCTAACACTAGCTCTCACATTAACCTTCCAGGTAACCCCAAAACAGCATGCTTATCCTTGTATCCCTAATACTAACACTCATACTAAACCTCCCTTAAACTCTAAGACTAGCCTTCACACTAACTATTCCTAACACTAATTATCCTTGTAAACTCAATGCTAATCTCCACAGTATCTTCCTGTACCATGCACACTCGATGTTTAGCTCTGGTGCATGGGGCTCCAGCATTTAGCCAAGGGCAGAGCACACAGATGTGCTGCCCACCCCTACTTCTGACAGGCTCTTTACCTTACAATATGTCATCCCTCCACTCTACCCCTCTTCCGGTCCTCTACATAAATAGCAAGCTTTTTTCCCTTTTAAAGAATTTGTCTGCCCACCCTGCATGTCATTCATTTAGGCAAATTATGTGCACTGTGCTCCCTTTGCCTTTTGGGATATGCACATCACATATCCCAAGAGGCATAGCCATTTATTTAGTAAAGGAGGAAGGGCAGGTCTGCTGATGATGCACTGACTGCTCTTGGAACAGCCTGCAGCCTACAGATGATGTTACAGCAAAACATGGCAATGTGGGACAGAGCGCTGCCAGAAGAGAAGAGGATCTCGGGGGCGTGGTCTGCCAGCAATGGAGATGGCTGCTTAGAGTCTGAGCTCTTCTGCCAGGGAGAGAACCGGAGCGACAGGAGCCCGAATCCTTTGACAAATCCCTCCACTGCTGCTTACTGAGACCCAGCGGACCCGGTGGAGACATGACAGGCAAAAGAAAAACGGATCACCACCCGCAGAAGCTGACCGCCTTCTTCCACTATACTGCACAGGTCAGTCAGCCGCAAAATGGCGCCGACGGCGGCGCGGCGTCCGGAACAAACTCAGACAATACAGGGCCCCTCTTGAGCACACAGATCCCCTGTTGCCCTCCCTCACCTCCTACGCCCAAAACGGATGAAAACCCGATCACAGGGAGCACTGAAAAAGCGCGGTTGCGCACCGATCGTGACGCGCCGTGCGCGCCTCCGCAAATCGAGGCCCCGGCTTGCGGCCTACTCCCGGCAAACCAGGCCCTGCACTCCTCCATGGCCTCTTTTCCTACATCGGGCCAACCAGTGGTGGATACCACATTAAAGGACATGCTTCTCTCCCTCCAGACCTCCCTGATGACAGATCTATCGTCCATTTTTTCTAAAATCACTACAGAGCTGCATGTGGTGGAAGACAGGGTCACACATCTGGAAAACAGCATGGGAGAATGTACTAACACTGTAAATGAATTGGTGGATTCCTATGAGGACTTGCAGTCTGAGCAGAAATGGGTGAGAGCCAAGCTGGCCGATTTAGAGGACCGTTCCAGGAGAAACAACTTGAAACTTAGGGGGGTCCCGGAGACCATACCACCGGCTGACCTTCCAAAATATGCCAAAGAACTTCTGCATGTGCTACTGCCTGATGCCTCACCCAGGGACCTTATAATCGATACACCGTATAGCCAAGCCCTCTCACTTAGCTGCTTCGGTCCCGAGAGACATACTCATTAGTGTTGCTCACGAATATTCGCATTGCGAATATTCGCTACGAATATTGCATATTCGAGTATTCGCGAATAACTCGAATATTGCGGCGAATATTCGCTATGGCGAATATTCGTATTTTTTCAAATTTATTTTTAAAACAGATCACATCCTAGTGATCTCCATCGACGTCTATAAGCATTGCTGGTATGATTAGAGAGAGACCCTGGGCCGAGTAGCTGATGCGATTCTTTTATGTTGCCGAAAATTCGCATTGCGAATTTTCGGCAACATAAAAGAATCGCATCAGCTACTCGGCCCTTCTTTTGCATCAGAGCCAATCAGAATAACTCGAATATTCGGCAAAAAGAATATTGCGCGATATTCCTTTTGCCGAATATTCGAGTTATTCTGATTGGCTCTGATGCTAAAGAAGGGCGGAGAAGATAATCGCGCAATATTCCTTTTGCCGAATATTCGAGTTATTCTGATTGGCTCTGATGCGCCCTTCTTTTGCATCAGAGCCAATCAGAATAACTTGAATATTCGGCAAACGGAATATTGCGCGATTATCTTCTCCGCCCTTCTTTTGCATCAGAGCCAATCAGAATAACTCGAATATTCGGCAAAAGGAATATTGCGCGATATTCCTTTTGCCGAATATTCGAGTTATTCTGATTGGCTCTGATGCAAAAGAAGGGCGGAGAAGATAATTGCGCAATAGGAATATTGCGCGATTATCTTCTCCGCCCTTCTTTTGCCCCCTTATTCTCCTTTCTTTTAAGTAGAGTTAGTGTATAGTTAGTGTAGAGTTAGTGTTTAGTGCATATTAGTTTAGTAATACAGGAAATGATCTCCGTTTATGAGAATTTCGCAATCATTTTCGCATTAGCGAAATTTCGCAAAAATTTTTTGGGATAAAATATCACGAATATTCGATATTAGCGAATATTCGCGAATATTCTTCTATATATTCGCGCAATATCGCGAAATCGAATATGGCGTATTCCGCTCAACACTAATACTTATGAGGATTCATTTCTTTCATGTGAAGGAACAACTGCTGATGGCTGCTAGAGGGGGACCACCGCTACAGCATCCGTTCGAGGGGGTACTACTCTTCCCTGACCTTTCAAAGTATACGCTACAACTCAGACGACAGCTCAACCCAATCACCAAGGGCCTTTACAACCATAAAGTTCAGTACAAATGGCGCTACCCAGCCACTCTCCTCGTTACGAAAAATGGCTCAACCCACGTAATCCAAGATCTGCAGAAGGGATTGCGCTTACTACACATGTGGGGAATTATTCCGGATTCACCTCAAGATTCGGCGGAACCAAAAGCTCAAAGGGGGCGAAGACAGGCTCGCCGTGACCCCGCCACCCAAGAAGATGAACCGGAGCAGATGACATGAAGGCCTCCTTCTATATATCTGCATGACAGATACTATCCCTGGCATCCAGCTTTCTCCTTGCTTCCTTGTTTTTTTTTCTCTCTTCCACGTTTTGGTTTGAGTCAGCAGCACTGTGACACTTGTTACCCAGAATAGGCGGTTTAACGGGATACTTGGTCCCTATACTCCGCTCTCTGACACTCTAGGTGGCACATCCACCACACCCGACACCTGGTGTACTGTCAGTTTTTCTTATATGTTTAAAGTACCGACGTCTTATCTACTCCTCCAGAGTTCTTGGTACAGGTGCAGGGCTCTGCACGACAGGCGACACCACCACCGTGTATATACCACTAAAGTACTCCAGTTTTTCTTGCTTTTGTATGTTGCAACTAACAGTGCTCTTTTTTTACAGCTACAGTATACTAAAACAGTGAGCCGTTCGCATGTCCTCTGCCCTTGCTGGAGACACCTCTGTGTTTATTTTGTTTTTTGTTTCTTGTTACCTTTACGGTGCCCAGCTCACCCTCCACGTAAGTGCATTTTTACTATACACTTTCCTCAGTGACTACCGACAATGGCGATCAAGCTTCTATCCCTTAACGCTAATGGTTTGAACCACCCTGCTAAGAGACATTCCTTATGGAAGACTTGGAAGACTGCGCTAGACTTGCAGTGCGATGTGCTCTGTGTTCAGGAAATGCATTTTGCTTCCACTAACGCACCTGTATGTACCAATAGAAAATTCCCTCACACTTTCTCTGCTAATTTCACCTCCAAAAAGAGGGGGGTGTTTCTGGCAGAGAAGGACACTGTGCGGTTCCTTTTGAAAAATGTGGTTACCGACCCAGATGGGCGTTATATTATCCTAGTCTGCACACTGAATGGTAATGAGTACACGTTGATTAATGTATATGCTCCAAACACCGGACAGATCAGATTTCTCCGCAGGGTGACAAAATTGGCACAACCTATCAAACAGGGGCAACTCATAATATGTGGGGACTTTAATTTAGTCCCGGACGTCCTTATGGACTCCACTACCCCCTCTAAACGTAGAGAGTCCCCTTTGAAACATTTTGTGGCGTCCCATGATCTGTTCGATGTTTGGAGATGCCAACACGGCTCCGAGCGTGACTACACATACTTCTCGCCCTTGCACAAAACCTATTCGCGCATTGATCTCTTTCTTACAGACAAATGGCTTTTACAAACTATCAGCGCTTCAGAAATCCACACCACGACTTGGTCGGATCATGCCCCCTATCACGATCACCGTTTCAAATTTGAACAACATAAGACCGACCTTTATATGGCGGGCTTACAACTACATCTTGCAACATCCTTCATTCTCCCCTGAGATTGCGGATACCCTTAAAGACTTCTTTGATAATAACACGGGATCTGTATCCGACCCAGGCGTGTTGTGGAACGTGCATAAGGCTTACATTCGAGGCGTTTTACTTAAGTTGAGTTCCATACACAAAAAGAACAAATCTTTAAGAATAGATGCTCCTGTATCACAATTAGACACCCTAGAAAAGCTTAACAAACCCAACCCTGACCCAACTAGATCCGCACAAATTCTCTCTCTGAGGCAGGAACTCAGACTCCTCCTCCTACAATCATTCGAGTGTACGCAGAGGAGACTGAAAGCCTCCTCCTACTCCACATCCAATAAGGCAGACAAGGTTCTCAGGCCCTTCAAAAATTCGGATTTAAGGGACATATACTGAACGCCATACTGGCCCTATATTCGAATCCCTCGGCGAAGGTGTTCTCCGCCGATATGCTCTCCCAATCATTCGACATAACAAACAGCACCAGGCAGGGATGCCCGCTCTCACCACTTATTTTTAACTTACTAATTAAACCCCTTGCAGAGCACATCAGAAGTCATCCACATATATCGGGACTAGAGATAGGCCCCAACAGACATAAGATTAGCCTGTTCGCAGACAATGTCATCCTTATACTGTCCAACCCCACAACATCACTAATCGAAGCCCAAAAAACACTCCATTGGTTCGGCAAAGTATCGTACTACAAGGTCAACGCCACCAATTCCTATATACTAAATATAGGAATAGATGTTACCACCAAGAACCTATTACAGCTTCAACTTCCGTACACATGGGCGGAACACGAGATATCTTATCTAGGGATCCGCATACCACGCTCTACAAAACATTTATTCAAAAGTAATTTCAAACCCTTTTTATCTGAACTCCAAACAGCGACCAACAAATTAGCTAAACTGGAACTTTCTTGGCCTCGACGGCTCGCAGTGTTCAAAATGATGCATCTCCCCCAATTACTGTACCTATTTCGTACACTTCCAATCCCTATTCCTGCATCCTACTTTCACTCCTTACAAACGATCCTGAACAAACTGTTGTGGCAAGACAAAAAACCGAGATGCGCTGGACACCTCCTAATCAAACACAAACTCGCAGGGGGAGCAGGATCTATAGACTTCAGGGATTACTATTGGGCCACGATACTCACCCAACTCAGAGACTGGTTCCAAACACGCCCTGATACCCTATGGGGTCAGTTAGAATCTACTATGGTCAAACGCAACAACCTTTGTGACTGGTTGCTAGGAATCCCTCACGGTAATCCTGTCTCCAACTCTCTCCCTCCTACCATGAGAGCATCGGCTCAAGCATGGAAAGTTATGGTGCAACAGGGTGAAACCCACCCACAACCGCACAAACCTCCACTTCCACTGACTGTTCTAGACCATTGCACCGAAGACCTTAGAACATCACATTGGAAACCCTATGGTATCTCCTACTTACAGGACATCATCCAAGACGACACTATACTCCCGTTCTCCCAGTTACAAACAAAGTTTGGACTAAGAGACAGGGAACTTTTCACTTACATTAGAATTAAACACTGCCTTTCCCGCATATCCAAACCATGTTACGCCATTCCCCCTAAAGTATGGACATTTCTGACCGACCGTTCTTCTAAAAAGAAAGGTATCTCCCTCTTCTATACCATATTTCGCCAAAAACTAGTATTCGTCAAAGCCAAACCGCACAATCAATGGGATATCGACATTGGCCAGACCCTTCTAGACCTACAATGGCAGGACGCACTCAGGTCCGTGTATAGAGCCACTAGAAATGTAGCATTATGGGAACTGACTCTGAAAATCTCACTCCGCTGGTACCTCACACCCGCCAAGATAGCAAAATTTGGCAAAGGCAGTCCAGACACCTGCTGGAGGTGTACCAAAATGACAGGAGATCTGATACATATCCTTTGGACCTGCCCGCTCATCACCCAATTTTGGACAAATATCTTCCACATGCTGTCAAACATAGCTGGCGGTAACATCTCTCCAATGCCAACATTAGCACTACTCAACATGGACTTGGGTATGTTTCCTGTGAACATGCAACTGGTAGTCACAAATATTCTCCTGGCAGCCAGGCTGAGAATCACTAGACTTTGGAAATCTACCCAACCTCCAACGCTAGAAGCTGTTATTGACCTAGTCAACCTACATTACAACCATGAGCTGACACTGGCCTCAAGCAGAGGAATGTACGGTAGAGTTCATGAGAAATGGCTCATCTGGTCCCGTTGGGAAAATGCAGCCATGTTTCTGTAAATCCGTCGGCTGCGACGGAATCATAACCTAGCTTTACCCTTCTAAGGGCTTTCACTACATGAATCGCTCGTATGACCAACTGATTAGTAGCACTGTTTTCCGTTTTTGAATTTATATGTATTTACCCTCATTTTGTATCCAACTTTCATGCACAATAAGATGGCGCTGCTTAGCCCAATTGTTAGTTACCTATTCTTGTCGAGAAACTGGAATGTACTTTCTATGTATAATCTTTTCTTTAAAACTAATAAAAAAGATTGATGAAAAAAAAAAAAAAGAGAAGAGGATCTCAGCTGGAAAATGCTGGCTGGTTCCTTTGACTGGGTTTGTATCTGAAATTTGTTGAACACACCACCAGGTAAGCAGGAGTTAAAAAAAAAATGGGTGGAAACCAGCTTTAAGTTTTGGATGGAGAGGGGAAGGGTGAACCCACATGTTCCAGTAATAACTGTAAATGAAAAAAAGTACTTCCCTTCAAGTGTGTTACTGAAATTGTAAGCAATAAATTGTTAAAAGCAGAGATTAGTCTCTAAACGGATTAAACAAACTGATCCCTATTGTGTACAAAATAGCACGTACAGTAGTAGCAATTAATATCACATAATGCTGAACCCACTTTGGTCATACATACATATTTGCAATCATGGGACACTCACCCATTTCAGACAGCCCATCACAAAAGAACACAATTGACGCTATCCTTGGTTGATGACCATTAGGAAGATACTGAGCTAATTTGGTTTGAGGGACACTATTTGTACTGCCAACAATCTTGTTCAATTTAAATCCATACAGGCTATAAAAATGGTCTTACCAGCTGAGGATGCATGTCAAAGATGCTTTGAACCTCCTGTGGACATATTTCACATGTTTTGGCCATGTCCTTTATTTTTTTTAGACTGATTTAGGCTATAGGAGTCACAAAACCTCAGCGATTGGGTTCAGGGCCGATCCTAGGGTCACAGGCGCCTGGGTGCAGAAATATTTCTGGTGCCCCCACATGGGCATGGTCATCTTACTAACTCCTCCCCATTGCAAATGTTTTTATGGCAATGACTCAGACACAGAGATGCTCCCTTAAGAAGTCTTCATTATCCTGGGATCCTCATATGATCTCTTAACAATAAACAAATTACAGGAAGAGAGTACACTAATGGGACTTGGGGGGGGGGTCTCTCTGATGGACACAGAGGGGGCTTCTGTTAGGAGGTCTGGTAGAAAGAGCCCCCAGACATACTACATACATAGTACAGGAGACAGTCAGAGACTGCAGACATGATACAGGAGATGGTCAGAGACTGCAGACATGGTACAAGTGATGGTCAGAGACTGCAGGCATGATACAAGAGATGGTCAGAGACTAAAAACATGATACAGGAGCCAGTCAGAGACTGCAGACATGATACAGGAGATGGTCAGAGACTGCAGACAGTATAAAGGAGATGGTCAGAGACTGCAGTCATGATACAAGAGATGGTCAGAGACTGAAAACATTATACAAGAGATGGTCAGAGACTGCAGGCATGATACAACCGGTGTATCTGTAGATACACCGGCGTAATTATTTTGAGAATCTGGCCCTAAGTGAACTTCTCTCATTTTTATCTGCTTTCAGGTGTGATTTTTATATTGCCCACACCTGTTACTTGCCCCAAGTGAATTTAAAGAAACAATCTTATTTATCCACAATTTTGAAAGGGTGCCAAGAATTTTGACCAGCCCATTTTTGGAGTTTTGTGTGACATTATGTCCAATTTACTTTTTTCCTCCCTTTTTTTGTTTTGTTCCAATACACACAAAGGGAATAAACATGTGTATAGCAAAACATGTGTTACTGCAATACTTTTCTGTGAGAATTGCTTGATTTTCTGGGGTACAAACAATTTTGGCCATGACTGTATATATATAAATTGTGTTTTGGTGTTTTGTCCCTCTGTCCCTCATTCCTCCTTATTTGTCCCTCTATTTGGTCTGATCTATTTAGATCTATATATGTATTAAAAATGCACTTTTTAATCTATCAAAAAGTGTTTTACTGCACTAAACCTTTCATCTGATTTCTAAATTGCTGCATTTGTGAATTCCAAATGCAAAAAAAAGGAATATTAGTGGTAAAAAAGAACTTGTGGGTTTAACCAATCTTTTTTTTGTACAATTCTCCTGTAACGGGTGTGGCAAGGGGTGTGTCCTATGCCTGCATAGTTTTGCTGATAGGTGTCCCTCATTCCCATCTCAAAAAGTTGGGAGGTATGGTTTTAGGACTTATTCAGAGAGACTATCGCTGTCGTCCTCCAAGGAGAGATGCTGACAGATGTGTGTGCATCCACCTCATAGCTGCATGCAGGCAGTCCATAGAAGTAGATGCACATGCAGCCATATTGCAAAGTTTGAAATGCAGGCAGAAGCGGGTGCACAGATACAAATGCATAGAGTCTGTGATTAAATACAGTATGTGTACTTGTTCCTGCACCATATGTCAAACTTTGCAATTTGCACATGCATTTGCCAGTGGCTCTGCATTATAGATGGGATTAATTGCCCTTCTAAATGAGCCCTTATACACTAAATATTTTGGAAGTGTAAGCAAGCTATAAAAGATTTCCTTTGTAATATAGCCTACCAAGTTGACCAAAGCCATACCAACTTGCAAGTGGTCCAAACTAAAAGCCAATGCCAAAAGTACCCCAAACCACACATTTTTTCCATTAAAGGGGTTGTTAAAGCGGAGCTCCACCCAGGATAACAACATTTTACAATGTTGTTTGAAAAAAAAAAAAAAAAAAACCTGAAAAAAAAAAAAAAAAAAATACTCACCCGGAAGTCCGTAATCTGCCTCTTCCTGAACCGCGGTGTGTTTTCTTCTTGTTCTTCTCCTTGTGAATGGGGCGCGCTGCTTCCTGGGAACTGTGTGTGTTCTCAGAGAACAGCGCGCCCATTCACAAGCCAGCGTGAGACTCACGCAGGCGCACTAGGAAATGGGCAGTGAAGCCGTACGGCTTCACTGCCTGTTTCCCATAGTGTGAATGGCGGCGCGGGACCCGGAGCGATCGTGGGACCGGCATCGGGGGGGGCCGTCAGCGCGTGCGCCTAGGACAGGTAAGTGTCCTTATTTAAAGTCAGCAGCTACACTGTTAGTAGCTGCTGACTTTAAAAAAAAAAAATTCCCGCGGCTGGAGCTCCGCTTTAAGGGAAATGTTTTTTTCACCTTAGTGCATCCTAAGCATTAAGGTGATAAAACATCCGACAATACAACCCCCCCCCCCCCCCCCCCCGAGTCCCAGTTTTACTTACCTGAGCCCTCAAAAGTCCTGCGCTCGCCCCCGAATCCTCCTCGTTTCTGAGCCTGGCCATTGATTGGCTACACTGGATAGCTTGCGCTGCTGTCAATCACATCCAATGATGCGGCGCGCTGGCTGTATCATGGGAGTGCGCCCCCAGGAACTCAACACCATGTGAGCTTGCTCGCATGAAGGTGTTGAGTTCTTGCGGGCAGGAGCCGAGATAGCCGCCGAGGGACCTTTAGAAGACCAGGTTTGGGGACACTCTGTGCAAAACGAGCTGCACGGATGAGGTAAGTATAACATGTTTGTTATTTAAAAAAAATAATAAAATAACTTTACAAGTCCTTTAAGCCCATTTAAAAGACAATAATTTACCTTTTTTTTTCCCTTTCTACTAACCACATTCTAAACCAATTAAGAGTGACTTTCCAGAATGTATAAATCATTCTTCCTGACAATTTCATGCATGACATGTTTATTAATATGTAAATAGCTGAATGTATATTCTGTGAGGTGAACAGTATTCAGCCCTCCTGGGTGTTTGGTGCATTCCTGTCTTATATAGATTTTCTATGCTCATTTCAAAACTGTGTGAATATGCAAAGCTCTTTATCTGAAATAATCTACAGGGTTTATTGTGAAGTTAGGAAAATGGAAACAAAAAGGCACCAGCAGTTTTCAAAAGAATGTAATCATGTTTATTATTTTGCACCGGCGAGATGCAGGAAACCGATGTGCCACTACTAGCAGCGACACCATCTCTGAGGTCTTTCTCTTTACTGGAAATGCAGCTCAGAAATCACATTCACGGGATTATCTGCTTAACATTTTCACATGGTGTTTGTGTGATAAAAAGAAGAGACACAAGCATGCAGTTAGAACATTTCTGGGGTTACGCCATCCATTTTCGTTCTGCAGTAGTTATAATGATGCCGTGCGTGCTTACATCTACAAAGAGGTAATCCAGAGTTAAGGCAACAGTATTTTCTAATCTAGATGTGTGATGAGAACTGCTTACTCAGTATGATTTAAAGAAAAACACATAATACTAAATATAGGTTAGTGAAATTAAGCTTTAAATTATGGAAACCGAATTTCGAAAAGCTCATATAAGCTTTAACATGTTAAATTGGGGAAAAAAAAAAAAAAAACTGTCAGGTAGTATTAATATGGCAGAAGAGACTCTATTGGTCTCAGCATGTACAGAGAGCCTTTACAGCACTGATCTGTGCTGTGAGGATGTGACTCCAGTATGCATGCAGCCACCGAGTCTGAACCTGGAATGAAGACCTAAAGAAGATGGAAGTGCCCGTAACAGCTAAGAGTGCTGACAACACAGCAATGGATAGGATCACTTTGCAGGTATGCAGTGCGTACAAGTACATTATGATATAAAGCTCCCGGAGGCCATTAAATACACTGTATATATATATATATATATATATACCAGTGATGGCGGACCTTGGCACCCCAGATATTTTGGAACTACATTTCCCATGATGCTCAAGCACTCTGCAGTGTAGCTAAGCTTCATGGGAAATGTAGTTCCAAAACATCTGGAGTGCCAAGGTTAGCCATCACTGATATATACTGTGGCAGAGCTAGGCTCCACTAAGACCGACAATTCAAAAGAACCGCTCTCATTCGCAGCCACAACCACCATCATTAGCCTGAAAAACAGTCCAGGGTTTACAAGACGGCAAAGAACCTGCCACAGCCACACAAGATGTCTAATTTGTTTGTGGCAGCCTCACACATGCTACAACAAAATGGCGGTGGTTCCCGAGCTCAACAGCCAGATGACAAGGCCTTGGCGTACAATAACGGCCGCAGAGGGTCTCAAAACTCACCTTCACAAGCCCATCCACATGGTGGGTCCTACTCTGGAGCATCTAGTCAATCTACAAGAAGCCTGGCAAAGTCCAAGACATGGATGGACTCCCCAGCCAAGGTGCAAGATGACCCTGACATGGAGATAAGCAGGCCGCAGAGCACTCAAAACACACACCAAACAGACCAATGGTTTGCTGAGTAAGCCCTTCACACTGCAAAATGGTACTAGACCGGGCTGCCCCTTGTCACCCCTACTATTCACCATCTCACTTGAACCTTTTATGGCCACAATTAGAATGAATGATAGCATCCAAGGAATAAAAGTTTGCCCCCGAACACACAAATATGCGGATTATGCAGGCGGCATCTTATTCTTTATCCAACAGCCACGAATATCCTTACCAATTCTTTTTTTAGTTTGATTGTCTTTATTAAATTTCTTCATCATATAAAAAAACAGGTTACATTCATAATAATCCATTTACAAAAAATGTCAATTAACCTACCACCCACCTCCCTCCTCCCTCCCTTACTCTTCCAAGTTAATAAGTCATCATTTCACGCAGGGTATCCCATTTTTGCCAACCAGGGTTTCCATATTTTATCGAATTCCTTGATATTTCTTCTCTTGGTATAAACTACCTTCTCCGTTCCATATTGTTTCTGTCACTGCGTTAATCCACTCTCTTATTAATGGAGGGTTCACTGCTTGCCATCTTTGAGCAATTAGTTTTTTTGCCTGGAAGAGGCACCTTAACACTGCTTTTGTAGTACTAGCTGATCCACATCTTTCTTCCCAATACATGCTCTAGGGTCCATCTCCAACCTAGTTTTATATATCGTGTTTATAGTGTTGATGATCCCTAGCCAGTACCTAAACAATTTTGGGCACCTCTATAACATGTGTATTAAGTCCCCCGTATCCTGGCACCTAGGGCAACTTGCGTCTACTCTCCACCCAAATTTAAATAATCCTTTTGGTGTATAATACGTCCTGTGTATCATCTTTAAAAATGATACCTTCTGTGCGGGCGAAACTGTGGCCATATGCCCTCTCTCCAGTACCTTTCTCCATTGGCCATCCGTTATGGTTCCCAGGTCTTCCTCCCATTTCTCTCTACTTTTAAGCTGTTCTGGACCCCCAATACTCCCCTCGAATATGTGTGGATACATTTTGAAGATAAACCCCTTCTTCTCTCTCCCCTCGACCAGTTTTTGAGAGACTGGGGTCCTAATCCACCTTGGTCCCGCTCTATCAAACTGAGCATTTAACGCATGTCTGATTTGAAGGCATCTATAGAACGTATGATTAGGTATTTCGTATTCCTCTCTTAAAGTAGAAAACGTTTTTAAGGTCCTTCCCTCATATAACTGAGCCAATCTAACTATTCCTTTTACTGCCCATTCTTTAATTCCTCCCACTATCTCCAACTCCCGGAAATTCCTTTTATTCCACAATGGTGCGTTTTCTGTCACTCCTACCTGTCCTCCGACTAACCTTACAGCTTTCTATATTTTAATGGCCAGCTTAACCGTAGGGGTTATATTAATAAATGAGTTAGCCTTCAGTACCTCTAAAACTGTTTTATGAGGGGCCCCTTGAGTCATTAAACCTCCGTTTACATCTCCTCCTGACTCTGTTTTTACTCCAAGATGCTGCAATTGTGCTGCCAGAAAATAGAATAGTGCATGTAGTACTGCCATTCCCCCCTCTCTTATTGGCAGCTGCAAAATTTGCAACCCTATTCTAGCTTGTCCTCCTTTCCATATTAATTCTCTAAACAGAGTATCTATATTCCTAAATCATTTTTTATGTATCCATATTGGCGCATTGTGCAATACGTATAATAATTGTGGCATCCACAACATTTTAATAAGGTTGCATCTCCCTGCAACCGACAACGGGAGGTGCCACCAGACACCAATTTTGTTTTTAATTTTGACCAACAGTGAAGCCATATTATTCTCTATATATTTATTAAGGTCGCTTGTTATGACTATTCCTAGGTATTTCATTTTCCCCACTATCTCCAGCTGTGGGATCTCCACCAGGGTCTGGTTCCTCATTGGGTCCAGCGGCATTAAAGCTGATTTCTCCCAATTTATAACCAATCCGTAGATTCTTCCGAAATCTCAAAAAATAGTCATTGCCTGCTTAATGGAGTGGTCCGCGTCACCGAGGAAGAGGAGAACATCGTCCGCGTACAGCGCAATTCTCTCCTCCCCAGTCGGTCTCACGAACCCCTTCATTTTCTTATCCCTTCGTATTGTGGTGGCTAATGGTTCCATTGCCAGGGCAAAGAGCAATGGGCATCCCTGCCTCGTGCCCCTCTCCAACTTTACTCTTGCTGAATATTCGTTGTTGACTCAAATTTTTGCACTCAGGCCACTATACAATATTTTAATCCACCCAATAAATATAGGACCAAACCCAAAAGCTTCCAAAACATGCCAAATCCTTACCAATTCTGATGTCTACCTTTCTCACATTTCAATAATTATCTAACTTTAAAACAATCCTTTACAAATCAGAAACATTGTTATCCCCCATGCAGAAGATGACCAAATAAAACCCCTTGTTCTATTTCAATGGAAAACAGAGATCCTGAGATACTTAGAAATTTACCTCACACCACAACTCCATACCCTATTCAAACATAACTACATTCCCTTACTAAATACAATTAAAATTGTCCTTTGACAATCGTCCTCCCTATCCCACTCCTGGTTGGGTAAAATAAACATGATAAAAATGAACATTCTTACACATGTCCTTTTTGTACTTCAAATGTTACTATTGGGTTGCCTATGTTTTTTTTTCTATACTGCAGACCATGATCTCCTGCTTCATCTGGAGAGGTTAGCACCCCAGAATCTCCAGACTAATCTTACATCGCTCCAAGTGTTGTGGGGGGCTTGCTATTCCAGAACTTAAAACCTATTATCACGCTATTGTACTATCACGTATAGTGGACTTGAAATACGTTAGTAATGCTATATTATGGGTCAGCCTAGAATATTATCTCAGTGGCACGGACCTTTCCATCACTCCTTGGATACCACAATCCTCTAGAGCCCTATCTCTACTTGCCTCACCTCTAACCATCTCATCCCTGGATATTTGGGACACACTTCATAGAAAGTTCTCATGGACTCACAATTCCACTTTAATGCCCCTCCTAAACCACAGCTATTTTCAACCTGCTTCCATGGACAGCAGCTTCAAAGCATGGGCTTACAATGGCCTGCTACTGCTCCACCATGTGCTTCAATCCAAAGCTCCTAAATCTCTTTGCTCCCTGCTGGGCCCAAAATCAATCACATTTATGGACAGATGGAGATATATCTAGTTGAACTGATTTCTGCACTATCTACCTCTGTCTCTATGAGACCTGCAGAATATGAACCCAATAAAATCTATCTTCAACTACAAAGTCTCCTGATTTATTGTGTCTTGCAGTTTTATAAGCTCTTGTTACGCTCCAAGGACCTCCATACCCAAACTATCTTGCCAACATTCAAACAGACCCTCAATCACCCCTCTCAGATAAACAAAAGACCAAAATCCTGCTTCTCTCCCATACCCCCTCTATCTCATCCAAATTGGCAAAAATTAATTATAAGATTTTAACCAGATGGAACTACATCTCAACCAAGCTTCATAAAATGTTTCCTTCCAATTTCCTTTTGTGCTGGAGGACCTGCGGAAACTGCTTTACAAGCCCATATCTGGTGGAACTGCCCATTAATCCGGACTTTTCTGTCAGAAGTTCTGAACTTAATAAACCACATAACTAGCTTTTTCTTTTCCCATGATCCCTGGATGATACTTCTACATAGTACCTCTGAACCAGTTGGCTCATACAAATGTTCTCTCACCCCTCATCTCTTGAACACTGAAAAGGCCATAATTCCAGTTCTGTGGGGTCAACCAGGTATTCCCTCTACAAAAGGTAGAGGAAGTCTGTCAACTACTAGAACTCTCTCTCTCTCTCTCATTTCTAAAGGCAACAGTAAATGTAATACCAAAATTTAGGCCAAATGGTTTGAGTTCAAAAACACCCCTTGTTATAAAAAATATCACTTTTGAATCTGCAGACTCCCCTACTGATGAATCCTAACCTTTCAACTTAAAGATGTACTTTTAATGTCTCCGTGAGCATTAATCCATGATTTCCGAATTTGGTTGGTGTTTCTCCCTTTGCTAAGCCACCTTCATGCCAGTATTCTACCCTCTTATCCTTTCACCTCTTCTTCTCCCTCATTCTCATCTTTTTCCTCCCTCTTTCTATACTCTCCTTTTGAATTTCTCTATTTTAAATACTTTATTGATTAATTTTTAGAGTTTTACCTATTTTTAACCCAGACTCAGGCACCCACTCATTGTTATTCATTACCCCCATGTACATGCCACCCCTGATGGTCTTTGGGTTAGTCTTCTGTATTTATATTTGTTATAGAAATTATGCTTTATTTTAATGTCTTTCCTGTTTGTCAACATTTTTTTATTCAATAAACAGATGATAAACAAAAAAAAATGTCATAAGGAGGTTTTTAGAGTTTTACCTATTTTTAACCCAGACTCAGGCACCCACTCATTGTTATTCCTTAACCCCATGTACATGCCACCCCTGATGGTCTTTGGGTTAGTCTTCTGTATTTATATTTGTTATAGACATTATGCTTTATTTTAATGTCTTTCCTGTTTGTCAACATTTTTTTATTCAATAAACAGGTGATAAACAAAAAAAAAAATGTCATAAGGAGGTCCAAGCCATAGGGATCAGAGAGGATCATGTCAAACAAAATATGAACAAATACACATCCTCCAATAAAATTCTGGTAGATGCCCACACAGTCCAGGGTAAGGAAATAGCATGGCGAAAAGACAAAGTCACAGACCTAGAGGACAGGTCTAGAAGGAATAGTAAGCTGAGAGGTGTCCTAGAGTCTGCAATATGCCCATGTCTTGTTCTCTAGCCTAGTACCTGCACTAACAACACAGGATCTTATAGTGGACAGAATACATAGAATCCCTACACCCTCTTTCCTTTCCTCCAAGAGATATACTACTGGGAGTTCACTTCTATCACGTGACAGAACTAATTCTGCAGCCATCATGCAGACCTGACAATATCCCTCCACAGTATGCCACTATACAACTACTTCCAGACCTCGCCAGGTATACACTACAACAACATTGCAACCTAGCGACAATCACCAAGGCCTTAAGAAACCACAAAGTTGTACATGAATGGAAATACCAAAATAAAGCATCACCCACAACAACCCACAACAGCCGTAGCAAGTACACTTTCTAAACTCTGAAAAAACCAAAGAGAACATCTCACACAACAATATGACAAACATCTCAGATGCGTACAACTAATATAGCAGGCAAATACCTAGCCAACAGAATTAAAGCAGCACACACCAAAACCAGAATAGCACATCTGACACATCTTACCCTACACTACAAAATCACTAATCCACAAGAAATAGGAAACCAGTTTGCCGAATACTATGGTGCACTGTACAACCTACACAAAGACACCTCAACCCCACAACCAACCACAAAAAAATACAGGAATTTTTACAGGGACATGAACTCCCATCACTCTCCGAAGCTCAGCTCTGAGAACTACATTCTCCAATCACAACTCAAGAAATAGAATCAGTCATAACCACACTACCAAACAGTAAATCACCAGGACTGGACGGTTTCTCAAATGAATAATTTAAAACATTCAAGAACATCTTAGCACCATACATGCAATTGACCTTCACAATAGCAGCAGAATCTTCTACCTTTCCTCAAGAGATGCTGAGAGCTCACATTTACCCAAACCTGTGAAAGACCAAACTACCTCAGCTAACTTTAGACCAATATCCCTTTTACACTCAGATATGAAAGTACTGTATATGCAAAATTACTTGACAAACGACTAACAGATATCATCCCCTCTATCATCCAGCGTGACCAAATTGGATTTTTTGAAGGGGAGACAAACTTTAGATGCTACCAGAAGAGTTATAAATATTATTCACCATGCTGTAAAATCCCAAACACATTCTTTGCTGCTATCCATAAACGTAGAGAAGGCGTTATATAGGGTCTACTGGAAATACATGGAAATTGTACTGGCCAAGTTCGTTTTCAAGGGTCCTATACTTACTGCAGTTTTTGCTCTATATTCTTGTCCATCAGCACAGGTATACACCTCAGGCCTCTTATCCACACCCATTTAGAAGCTGACAGCCCTGGGCGGTGAGGACTAAAAAAAAATTGAGAATGCATCACTTAGGTGGCCACCTTCTCCACCACTCCTCTATTAAACAACAGAAGCTTTAAAAATATGTTTTCCACAACACTGTAACCTGTAACTGTGCCTTGCCCAACAATGCCACAACATTACCTTTCATATGATGGTAGAGAACTGGAATGGCCTTATGTGAAAAGAAATGGTGACTAGGAATCTGTCATTGTGGTACAGCACATTCTGCAAATTCACGGAATGGGGCAGAATCCACCAGGCGGAAAGGCAGAAATTGTAGAGCCAGCATTTTTAAAAGCTTGCATTTAGATGCTGGGCTTGTGGGTGGCAGGGACTGTACATTTTTTCTGCTGCAGCAGATGGGGCAGAGAAATTTGACGACTATATTCTACAGCTGGTGGTGTGCTGCTGGCAGATGTGCTGCAAGGACCTGGGGCACCGTGCGCTATACCATCATTCCTGTGAGTGAGTAAGTAGAAGGGACAGATTTGTGTCCTTTGTGTGTGGCTTTTAGGTGCTCTTGCCAATGGGCTGAGTGGTGGAGGTTAAATAACTTGTCAAGCATGTGGTACCCAAATGGTTGGTGTTTTTGCCACGCTTTGTGCTTAAGACAAAGGTTGCAAAAGGCAACAGTACGATCAGCTGCACATGTACTAAAAAAGGCCCTGAAAAAAGGCACTGACAGCTGAGCTGTGGGAACAATCACTAAATGTACACTAAACTGATATTCTACATTAACAATAGAATCAGAATAGCACACTATAGAACACTAAGAGGTAGATTTATTAAAACTGGTTCACACTAAATTTGGTGAAGCTGTGCATAGTAACCAATTAGCTTCTAATTTCAGCTTGTTCAGTTAAGCTTTGACAATTAAACCTGGAAGCTGATTGGTTTCTATGCAGAGCTGCACCAAGTTTTGCATGCTCCAGTTTTAGTAAATCTCCCCCCAACTGTCTAATAGCACTGAACAGAGCCCTGTTCTATAGCCGCATACACACGATCGGTTCAGACCGATGAAAACGGACTGAAGTTCGTTTTCATCGGTCCAAACCAATCGTGTGTATGCCCCATCGGTCAGTTATCCTTCGGTCCAAAAACAGATGGCTTGCTTTAAAATTGAACCGATGGACGGCTAACCGATAGGTCAATACCGAACTTTAGTATGCACGAGCATCGGTTAAAAATCCACGCATGCTCAGAATCAAGTCGACGCATGCTTGGAAGCATTCAACTTCGTTTTTTTCATCACGTCGTTGTGTTTTACGTCACCGCATTCTGACACGATCGGTTCATGAACCGATGGTGTGTAGGCACATCAATCCATCAGTCAGCTTTATCGGTGAACGGATGAAAACGGTCCGTCAGACCGTTCTCATCGGATGGACCAATCGTGTGTACAGGGCTTACCTCCCTCCATGCCGCTATCATATTACAAACTGCTCCTATGGAAGTAATACTTTTATAGTGTGGGGGGATTAAGAGTAATGAGTTTGATTGGATACAGACATCATAACAGCATCCAATCATGGCTCTGACAGTGCTCAGTGCCATGATTGGCACAAAACTTTCATTGCTTTAGCCAATCAGGGCTTTCAATGCACTGTGCGGTGACGCAGTGCATTGTGGTCATTCGGCGTGCTGAACAAGCGGTGGATGACCCTATAATTCAGTTGTTCAGTTGTTTGGCCCAAACTCATCTTTGCCGAACCGTCGCCCATCCCTACTGTTGATTCTGACAGCAAACCCATTGGATAGGCACTTCCTTTGATAGGATGACAATTCTCTTTTTTCACTGAAGCATCGCCACTCTTGCTGCTGTAGCTGCTTTAATGTTGGCACCATTGATAGCCTTGTAAGGGAATAGTGATGCCTAGCCATGACGACAACCCTTTAGGCCTCGTACACACGAGGGGATATGTCCGCTGAAAACGGTCCGATGGACCGTTTCAGCAGACATCTCCGCTCGTGTGTATGGGCTAGCGGACATATTTGTCCACCCGACAGATTTCAAAGCATGCTTTGAAATCTATCCGGTGGGAATCTGTCCGCCCGACATGTCTGCTGGTTAGTACACTTACCAGCAGACATGTCGTCCCCCACCGCCGCCGCGCCGCCGCCGAATGGATTCGGCGCATGCGCGGAAGTGTTTAACTTCCTGGTGCGGTGACGTGGCGGTGACGTGGCAGCGTCAACGTCACCGCCGCGTCACCGCCACATCACCGCGCCGTCCGGCGGCGGGGAATTTGATCCGGTGGTGTGTACACGCCATCGGATCAAACTCCCGATCGGACATATCCGATGGAAATGGTCCGCGGACCGTTTTCATCGGATATGTCCGATCGTGTGTACGAGGCCTTAGATTTACAGCACATTTGTATATCCATAGACAAAATTACATAAAAGCCCTGCACAGTACCCTCCTTTTCCCCCTCCATTCTCTAGTAGGGTGAATGTAAAATCCATCCTAACATTTAAAAAATGACATTTAACTGGTTTTAAACTCTTGCATACTGTTTACACAGTGAAGTGGCTTGCTTCAGGTGATACACGGAGGTGAACTATATCCTTCTACATAAATTGTACCTGTTTATTTGCAGTCTTCTTTTATCTACATCTACCAGTCCAGAATTTATACAGCTTGTCTGAATGTTCAGGGACCGTAGAGCTGAAATTACACTCAGTGAGGATTGCTGACAGCTGATTGGAGAGAAGGGAAATACACCTCTTTATACAGCACATAGGAACAAAGTTGAGGCTATCAATCGCAGGCTGTGTGCTGGAGCTCTCTCCCCATCCCCTCTTGGCAACAGGAAAACTTGTCAGAAGTGACTCATGCAGATAGCAGAGGAATGAGGCAACAGACACTTAGGCAGCCCATACATTCATCGTTATTTTTTGTTCAACCAGTGGGTTGAATGAAAAACAATTATCTGATTTCCCCAATCCACACATTTTGGGAAATACTCCTAACAGTGCTATTGTGTTCTGCTGATTGGGTTGAAATTTGTCGGGTCCTGCTGAACCAGTCGAATTTCGACCCATAGTGTGTACTTGCTCTGGATTGATGCAAGTACACACTATGGGATATGCTTATGACTGTTTATGAGAGGAACTTTACCTAAGGAGCATTATATGGTCATTAAAGGGTTACTCTCTTTCTCTCTCTCAATATATATACAAGCAGCGTTCAAGTTGAACTGGGACTTTTGACTTTATATAATAAAAGAACAAATTTCAAATGGAACCTGCATTTATTTTTCAAGATACTCCCCTGCTCTAATTATACACTTATCCCAGTGTTTAACTAATGCCTGGAAAGCTTTGGCATAGAATTATGTGTCAGTACGCTTGAACCATTCTAGGGCAGCCTGCTTCACTTCCTCATCAGTGCTGAAATGCTGACCTCCGAGGAACTCTTTTTTTTAGCAATTTTAACGTCAGGTTCTGTGTCGATTATTCAGGATCAGGCGTTCTACGCACTGAATGTTCACAAAATGACTGCTGTGGGTTGGGAACCACCACGGCCAGTACCGTCATTGACAGATGTACGCCCATCTTTGAAACATTTATACCATTCACGTGTCTTAGGCCCCTTTCACACAGGCGGGCTGTTCAGGAGGAACTGAACGGATGCTCCATACAGGTCTATGGAGCAACGGATGTGATATATCAGCTGACAGGGCCGCCATCAGGGGGTACAGGCATTACACCTGTAAGGGGCCCGGGGGTCCCCAGGGGCCCGGATGGGAACCCCCTTAAAAAAAAATGTTTTTTTTAGGGGTCCGGAGGTCCCCAGGGGCCCGGAGGCCCCCAGGGCCCCATATGGCAACCCCCTCTTTTTTATTTATTTTTTATAAAAATATATATTTTTTAATATATTTTTCTTTTATTTTTTATTAAAGGGCCAATTTTTTTTAAATTATTTTTTTAGGGGTCCGGAGGTCCCCAGGAGCCCCCAGAGCCCCAGAAGGCAACCCCCTCTTTATTTATTTATTTTTTATAAAAATATATATTTTTTTAATATATTTTTCTTTTATTTTTTATTAAAGGGCCAATTTTTTTCTTTTATTATTTTTTAGGGGTCTGGAGGTCCCCAGGGCCCCAGATGGCAACCCCCTATTTTTTTTTATTTTTTTTATAAAATGTATATATTTTTTAATATATTTTTCTTTTATTTTTTATTAAAGGGCCAATCTTTTTTCTTTTATTGTTTTTTAGAGGTCTGGAGGTCCCCAAGGGCTCGGAGGCCCCCAGGACCTCAGATTGCGACCCCCTCTTTTTTTATTTAATTTTTATAAAAATATATATTTTTTTAATATATTTTTATTTTATTTTTTATTAAAGGGCCAATTTTTTTCTTTTAATATTTTTTAGAGGTCTGAATGTCCCCAAGGGCCCGGAGGCCCCCAGGGCCCCAGATGGCAACCCCCTCTTTTTTAAATTTATTTTTGATAAAAAAATATTTTTTAATATATTTTTATTTTATTTTTTAAAGGGCCAGAGGTCCCCAGGGCCCCAGATATTAACCACCCTTTTAAATATATATATACATATATATATATATATATATATATATATATATTTTTTTTTTTCTCTCTTTTTATTAAAGAGCCCAGAGGTCCCCAGGGCCGCGGATGGCTACCCCCTTTGTTTATATATATTTTTCTATATTTCTTCTTTTTTTGTAAAGGCCCCCTACTTCTGAATTCGCAGCAGCCCCCCCCCCCCCCCCTGCTTCTCAATTTCAGGCGGCAGAACCCATCCCCTGGTTCTCCAGGGGGCCCATGCCTGAAGCTGTGTAAGGGGCTCCATAATTCCTGATGGCGGCCCTGTCAGCTGACATCCGACCCGCTCCGTTCTGCTAAAGTCAGATGGATGGAAACCCTTTTTTCCAATCCGTTCGGCGGATTGGATCGGATGAAAACGGACTCTACGGTCCGTCGTAATCCAATCTCCTCCATAGGAGAGAGCGGAGCTCTGACAGGTGTGTCCCTGCACAGTGTGCACAGATGGAGCTGTCATCTTCCTGCTCAGCGAGGATCAACAGAGCGATCCCTGCATGAGCAAAGCTGAGACCGTACACAAATACATCTTTGTGAAAGAGCCCCTACTGCGACTGAGCATTTCATCACTGTACTATGCTCAAAGTCTTCTGTAGATATCTGTGGCTTTTACGCCTTTTTTTTACAAGAAACTTCATCACCACATGTACGCACTAACACTGTTGTCTGGCGTCTTGATTAACAGTCTCTGGACTGGCCCTCCTATCAGTAATAGGAAACACTTGCCACTTACTACTGTGTGTAGTACAGAAATACTAGCATCTCTTTTTATACCTGTAAAATTAAAAGTCCTGGTTTGACTTAAATGCTATATATATATATATATATATATATATATATATATATATATAGGGAGAGAGAGAGAGAGAGAGATCTCTATATATGTACTTTATATATATATATATATATATATATATATATATGTGTGTCTATAGATATAGATATCTATATTTATAGTTATATATACACACATAGCACATCTGGTACATTGGTACATCCGTAAGCACAGCCCCACTTGAATGCTAATGACCTTTGGAGCTGGGGTGCTCGCTCTCTCATAGTGCTGTAATTATTGTCTCAAATCTCAAAACTAACACCCACTCACAAATTGCTGCTGTGACAAAATGGCATAACATGTGCTATTTGTTGTAGAGTTTTGCACATTTCCATTGAGGTTTATGAATGTATGGTGCCACTTTCACACATAATACCCCACTTCAGAGTGATGATCAATGTTCTGCTTTCCATGCCATTTACTATAAATTATCCTCTTATTCTAAACTGTCCATTTTGTTCCAGCCAATATTTTATTTTATTTCCTTTTATTTTTTAGCTCTTCAGAATGGCAGGCACAGAACTGACAAATGTCCGGCTGTCATGTCTATACCTTGGAAAATATAAATGCACAGATATAGCACATTACAAATGACCTGCTCTTTGTGATAGGTTACATAACAGCATCTTGAAGCACATATATCTCAGCTCCGGGCACGTAGTAAAGTAGTAATTTCAGGCTCCTCTCCAATGCTTGAGCTACAATGGTTCACTATAATTTGTGGTAAGGTCTGATTGTCAATGATGATGAACACGTGTAACATGCATAGAACAAATATTGCCAGGGGCATGGACTTATTTCTTCCTCCTGCAGCGACTGACTGTATTGACATATAAACTTCTACAGAGCAGATGCTTACAGTTTGCAGACCATCCACTTTATTTTTGTGCTAATATATCTTAGATCATTGCTTTCCTGAACCCTCCAGAGTTCCTTAAATCATGTGGAAAGATATATTTTTCGTGGGCATTTTGTTTTTTTTCCCTAAAGTATCAATTTTCTTTAAACAGGAGTCCATACAAGGCTAAGAAATCACACTGATACCATAAACGTTGAGGAAAACAAGGCTATTATTGCAGAAATTGAAAGCTGCCTGGTTGTCTTTGAACTCAATACTATCTAAATCACTGATCAAGAAGCATACCTAGGAAGTATGTTCCACATTTTGTCATGTTACAGACAAAAACTAAAATGTATTCTATTGGGATTTTATGTGATAGACCAACACAAAGTGGTTGTGAAGGGGAAAGAAATTGATAAATGGGTTTTCATTTATTTTTTTTACAAATAAATATGTGAAATGTGTGGGGTGCATTTTTATTCCGCCCCCCTGAGTCAATACTTTGTAAAACCAACTCTTGCTGCAATTACAGCTGCAAGTCTTTTTGGGGGTGTCTCTACCAGCTTTGCACATCTAGAGAGTGACATTTTTGCCCATTCTTCTTTGCAAAATAGTTCAACCTCTGTCAGATTGGATGGAGAGTGTCTGTGAACAGCAAGTTTCAAGTATTGCCACAGATTCTCAATTGGATTTAGGTCTGGAATTTGACTGTGAGATTCTAATGCCGTGTACACACAACCGTTTTTCGCAATGTGAAAAATTACATTTTTTTTTATGTCATTAAAAACTATCATGTGTAGGCTCCAGAGCATTTTTCGAAACATTAAAAATGGGCATTAAAAATTTAGAACATGCTCTAAATTTTCACGTCGTTCTTAATGTTGTAATTTTTAACGTTGGTCGTGTGTGGGCTTTAACGACGTGAAAATAATGCGCATGCTCAGAAGCAAGTTATGAGATGGGAGCGTTCTGGTAAAACTAGCGTGTGATTGGAGATAGCACATTCATTAAGCTGTAACAGACTGAAAAGCGCAAATCAGCAAAAGCAGCCCCAAGTGTGGCTCCATCCGAATGGAACTTCCCCATCATATGTGTTGTACATCACCACACTTTGCTAGAGCATTTTTTTTCTACGGTCGTGTGTAGGCAAGGCAGGCTTAACAATAATCGGGTTGGAAAAAAATCAATGTTTTTTCTAGACCATTAAAAATGGTTGTGTGTACGCGGCATTACACAGAAATGTGCTTTGATCTAAAGCAGGGGTCTCCAAACTTTCTACACAAAGGGCCAGTGTATTGTCCTTCAGACTTTAGGGGGGCCAGACTGTGGCCATTGGGAGTAGAAATGCCCAAGCGTCAAAGGAAATAAACCACACACCATCATTGGTTTTAGTGGAAGGACTAGCGCCCTATGGTTGATAATAGTGGGAGGAATAGCACCCCATCCTTGGTGTCAGTGTGTGGAATAGTGCCCCATCATTATTGTTAGTTGTGAATGGAAAAGTGCCCCAAGGGCCAGATAGAGGCAAGCAAAGGGCCACATCCGGGCCCCAGGGCCACAGTTTGGAGACCACTGATCTAAAGCATTCCATTGTAGCTCTGGCTGTATGTTTAGGGTCGTTGTCCTGCTGGAAGGTGAACCTCTGCCCCAGTCTCAAGTCTTTTACATCCATCTTCCCATCAACTCTGGCCAGCTTCCCTGTTTCTGCTGAAAAAAAACATCCCCACAACATGATGCTGCCACCAGCATGTTTTACGGTGGGGATGATGTGTTCAGTATGATGTGCAGTATTAGTTTTGCTTTTAAGGCCAAAAAGTTACATTTTGGTCTCATCTGATCAGAGCACCTTCTTCCACATATTTGCTGTGTCCCCCACATGGCTTGTCGCAAACTGCAAATGGGACTTCTTATGGTTTTCTTTCAACAATAGCTTTCTTCTGGCTACTCTTCCATAAAGTGCAGATTTGTGGAGTGCATGACTAATAGTTGTCCTGTGGACAGATTCCTCCACCTGAGCTGTGGATCTCTGCAGCTCCTCCAGAGTTACCGTGGGCCTCTTGGCTGCTTCTCTGATTGAGGCTCTCCTTGCCCAGCCTTTCAGTTTAGGTGGATGGCCATGTCTTGGTAAGTGTGCAGTTGTGCCATAGGCTTGTGCAATTCGTTTTGTAACAAATCGAAATTCGGACAAATTTAGCAACTTTCGGAGGATCGGAAGCATTCGAATTTCCGAACAAAGCAATTACAAATAAAACCGAATCCGAAATAAATTATATTGCAAATAGCAAATGCCCGAATGCCTTCGGCATAATTCGTTGTTGCGTTAATGTGGCCTAATTCAACAGCAAGTCGACTTGTTGTGATCCCAACCACACATTCAACAATAACACTCTATGCTCTGCTCTGCTCTCTGCTCCTCAATCACCGCTAAACTCCCTCTCAAAATGGTGTACGGGGCAGAGGCTATAGCCGCATATCAAAAATGAAAGTAAAATATGAGATTTCGAATCGTTACAAATAACCGCAAGTACTCTAACGAAAGTATGAACTATAAACCAACTAAAAATAAGGCTTACATTAATATGAATCATTCCGATTTAAAGAAAAATGACACTTGCGAAAATATGAATTCGTCCGAACATAAAAAATCCAGTTTAGCAAAATTACAAATGATTACGAATCAACAGGACGGAAAAGAAACTAAACTAAACCAAACAAATGTTTCTGTTGTGCACAAGTCTATTGTGCCATACTCTTTCCATTTTCCAATGAAGGATTGAACAGTGCTCCGTGAGATATTCAAAGCTTGGGATATTTTTTTAAAACCTAACTCTGATTTAAACGCCTCCACAACTTTATCCCTGACCTGTCTGGTATGTTCCTTGGCCATCATGATGCGGTTTGTTCACTAAGGTTCTCTAACAGACCTCTGAGGGCTTCACAGAACAGCTGTATTTATACTGAGATTAAATTACACATAGGGGACTCTATTTACTAATTAGTTGACTTCTGAAGACTTCTGAAGGCAATTGATTCCACTAGATTTTAGTTAGAGGTATCAGAGTAAAGGGCTGAATACAAATGCACACCACACTTTTCACATATTTATTTGTAAAAAATAAAAAAATAAAAACATTTATCATTTTCTTTCCACTTGACAATTATGTGGTCCATCACATTAAATCCCGATAAAATACATTTACGTTTTTGGTTGTAACATGACAAAATGTTGAAAATTTCAAAGAGTATGAATACTTTTTCAAGGCACTGTATATAGTCAGATTTTGCTTATTTGATTTGGTTAGCATATGTTAGAAACCCTGCCATGGCTTTGTGGCTGCCTATGTCCCTTCTGGGGATTTTCACCATCTTTTCTGGTGAACATTGTAACTGAGAGAGATCCAAATTTTTGTCATCAGAACAAGCGGTGAGGGTGAATCTTCCAATCAGGGTGCCTGTTCTAGTGAGAACTTTCCAAGTTTTCTCCATGCTTTGTGGTGAGTTCCTCTCACCTCCTGCATTGCCAGCATAGGAATTGGAGATAAATCTCCACAATGGTACAAAACTAAACAGACAGGAGTTTTCACCCTTCCCTATTCTACAGAAAAAAAAAGTTTTGGTTGTACTTTCAAATAACTCTTATTTAGCTGGGTTGTGCTAAAAACAAAAACAAAAGTAGTGATTTCCTTATGTGTTTCCTTTCTTTGTCTATGCTGTCTAGGTTGTATGTCATTGTATTGTTCAGCAGTGGTTGGCACAAGTGGTCAGTAAAAGTTTTGACTTGTCATAGGGGTCTGTTAATTGACATATGAAGAAAGTTTAGAGCTTTCTCCTGGGTCATTCTTTCAGATATGCATCAAGTGTGCTCTTTCTGGTATTTCTCTTTCCCCATTACTAAGAGGGGGAACCAAAGGCACCTCAGTTCACCCCTAAACTGCTTACTAGCACCTTTATGATGAGGCTGCACCAAACCATCTCTCTACCTCAAAAATCACAACAATCACAGCACCTCTTGAACCTACTAAGCTCAAAGTAGAAAAATCATTTTCCTCACCAGTTTCCTTGTGCATCCCACTCCTGGATAGTCCCCTCCTCCGAGAGTGCTAGCACACAGACTATACTACTACTGATGCAATGCCTCATGGGGACTCTCAGCCCACCCCACAAAAAAGAAGATTGCATCCTGAGACTTCTGGCTGCATGCCTGCCATATCAGAGCCTACCTGTCAGGTATAATAAAAATTAATTATTTTTTTATCCTTTGCCTAGTCCAACCACAGGGTTCTGAAAGACCTTGTAACTCCCAGGGCTCGTTTAGGCTTGCTTAAAAACATGGCTCTCTGAACGTGTCACAGCTTATTTTACTTAATAGAATGGTTAGCTTATAGTCCTGTTTATACCTTGCATTTGCTTTGATTTGCTTTGCTTCAAAAATTATACCCTATGTCGCTTTAGTGGTGCTTCAAAGCGTCTTCAAAGTCTCCATAGAAGTCTTTGGCAAAGCTTGCTTAAAGCACCTGCAGGTTTTGAGCGGCTTTAATTTAGCTTTATCTTCATTTTGTTTTGGAGAAATTGCAGATATGAGATATCAACACATACATGCAGGGCATCTGCCAAGCTTTTTTGACCACTTCAGCCCAGGACCATTTTGCTGGTTAAAGACCAGGCCACTGCGATTCAGCACTGCGTCGCTTTAACTGACAATTGTGCGGTCGTGCGATGTGGCTCCCAAACAAAATTGACGTCCCTTTTTTCCCACAAATGGAGCTTTCTTTTGGTGGTATTTGATCACCTCTGCATTTTTTTTTTGCGCTATAAACAAAAATAGAGCGCCAATTTTGAATTTTCCTCAGTTTAGACCGATACCTATTCTTCTACATATTTTTGGTAAAAAAATCGCAATAAGCATTTATTGATTGCCTTGCGCACAAGTTATAGCATCTACAAAATAGGGGACAGTTTTATTGCATGTTTATTAATACCATTTTTTTTACTAGTAATGGTGGCGATCAGTGACTGCGACCTTATGGCGGACACATCGGACACTTTTGACACAATTTAGGGACCATTGTCATTTTTACAGCAATCAGTGCTATAAAAATGCCCTGATTACTGTTTACGGCAGGGTCGCGAGAGCGCCCACGACGGCATTAAAGGGGACATACCTGTATGCCCATATGCCTTTCAATTGCCCTTCTGCCGACGTAAATAGGTGTGTGGTGGTCCTTAAGCGGTTAAAGCTTTAAAAAAGCATCATCGAAGCATTGCAGAATCATCAAAAAGCATGTTGAAGCAGCAGGTGCTTTAATGTGTGTTGAAGTCGAAGCAAGTGTAAATGAGCTCTTATTGTTATTTAATTGTAATGCAATTGATGTATTTGCAGCTGGGTATTTTTTTTGTAGTTTGTTTTTAATGAGAAGCCTTGGGGTTGTAACAGGGTGGAGTTAAAGCATTGTATTCTGGAGGGCGGTCTGGTCATGGATATTGCTTTTTTTTACAAAAAGGTCACATCAGTTTTACTGTCCACCATTCTGTCTTATTGCTCACATTGCCAAAATCTTGTTCATAATCATGTGCCAAAAATAATGTAAAAACTATGTAAAAAAATGATAATAATGTAATAACTCTATTGTAGGAAAATCAGTTGTTTAAAATGTGAAAATCTGTTGCTTACTTATGACTATTTTATGCAGAAAATAATGAGTAAAATATAATTTAACACATTGTTGGCACTGAAAAACACATATTTTGGTCTGTAATCAAGTTGGGTTGTAGGATAACTCTGTTACAGTCACCAGATCTCATGCGCAAACTATCAGATTTTTAGGAAAAGTCCAGACAAGTCCAGACAAGCCATTTTTGGTGGGATATCTACAAACGGATTCCACTACCTTTTCCATTACCTGTACCCCTTTTCTCTTATCATCCATGGATGGACACAGCTCCTTAAATCTTGACAAGTGGGTTATGTTCCCTGTTTACAGGAGAAGACTAGGCAGAAACATGTTAGATAATTAAATACATGTTACTTTAACAGAGTTGAACAGCCCCGCCCAGGGGGCGGTCCCTCCAGACATAACCCTCCTCCCTGCAGTATGCAACCTCAGTTTCATTCTGCCTAGCAAAGGGGCCCAGCTCTCTGAGGAAAAATTGTATTTTATTTAATTTTTCTTGAAAGGATCTTCTATCAACTGTCGGCTGAGAGACAGACTGGATATATAGATTCTTGTAGTCTACTCAGTCCGGCCAGCAAGCGTGAGCACACCTTTGCAAAAGAGGCTGGGTCTGCCACGACATACCCCATGCCTTCTGGGGTGGGTGGTGAGCTTTGGGCCGAGGTCCACACATGACTGGGCTGTGGTGTTGTCTCACTCACAGTGGACCAGGCCGAACAGCTACCTCCATTGCGGTTGTAGGCCTGTCAGGAATGCGTCAGTGAGTCCTCGCTTGGATGGGTAAGTACAGTCCCTCCCGCTTCGGTGGGCTGGTACGGCTGGGCATTCCTAGTGTTCAGGGTTCTCCTATCCTCCCTTCCCTTCTACTATTCCCTCTGCTGCATTACATTACTGCTGTTGGGGGGAGGGACCTTACTGTGGGGACTGCGGTACGCCTGGCCTGTGTTTCTTATTACTGCTGGGGTCTTTTTCAAAGAGGAGTTTGGACACTGTTTAGCCTCTTTGGGCTTTCACTGTTCAAAATGCTGCATTTTGCCGCCATTTTAGCAGCGCTGTCGCCATTTGTTGGGTGATTTTCAGTTACTATTGAAAATCCCATTGGTGGCCATTTTGTTGTAGCCGTGCTATGACGCAGGTTACTTTTGCGGTCGGCCATCTTATGCTGGTCCCTACGGTGCGCATCACAGATCTCCTCACAAATTGCCTCACAGTCTACCTCACAGTCTACCTCACAGTTTACCTCACTGTTTACCTCACAGTTTACCTCATGGTTTTTCCTTCTCTCACACATGCTGTATACTGAGGGTGGTGCTGTGCACTCTTCTCCTGTGATGGTGAGTCCCTTGGGACCCCCCCCATTCAGCACAGCAAGAGGGTGGGTTTTCATTCTAGCCTGAATAGGGCCCTGGGAGATTTTGAAATGGAGTCAGTCTCTTCCCCAATCATGCCTGAGGTGGCAGCTGGTGCTCCTGCACCTGGGATTCCCACAGACACTTTGTCAATAGTCCTGGTATCTTATTTTGCAAGAGTGGGAGCGAAGTGAGAATGTGAGGGGAGTACAAGGCGCCCCCTCCCTCCGCTATCCCCTGGGGAATGATCTATATCAGACCAGGACCTGGCTGCGGCTCAGGTCCCTCGGTTCTGTTTTATATGGAGACATGGACGGTGGTGTAGTGGTTCGCGGGTTTAAATCTGGACTCCAACACAAACTGCCTGGAGATTGCATGCTCTCTCCCTATGTCTCCGGTTAATCTGGTTTCCTCCTACACTCCTATGTGGAGAGCACTTGTCAGTGCGCTGTATGGAACTCCCTTATGCTGTCTGTGCAGCGGAGGTTTCCTCTGATGGCTCGGTCTTTTTTGTGCAAATCAGACCGCTCTGTGAAAGCTGTTCCTTATATTTTCTTTAAGTAGTTATTTTATATGGAATGGGAAATGCCGTAGAAGTCTTTTTAGTTCCTCAGAGCCTGGGGTTTTCCCCCTTTTGAGGAGAGTTTAAAAAAAATAAAAACATTCTCCTCAGGTTGTGCTCTCCCTATAGAAGGGACCCCTACCTTCATGGACCTTGCTGTTAGGAGGTCCGAGGCGCTGACCCGCTTCATGTTTACCATGCTGGGGTATGCATTGCGACCTGTTGTGGCCGCAACCTTGGTGTCTCTGACACTCTCTGAATAGGCAAGGTTTTGCACAGACTGTGGAGGAGTACCAGCTCCCTCTCTAAATTATTAGATTGGCCAACCAGTCGGTCCAGGGCCTTCTATATGTCTGTGATGCCACATGGGGCATCCTTGATGTCCAGAGCCTCAGTTTCGGCAGTGGTTTTGCGCCACCTAATTTGGCTGAATTGCTGGTCTGCTGACCTAGCATCTTAAAATGCCCTGGCTTATTTACCCTTCAGGGGTGGGAGGTTTTTTTGGTAGCTCGTTGGATGACATTATCACAAATGTCACTGGGGGTGAGAGCACTCTCCTCCCTCAGTACACCAGGGGAAAGCAGCCGTGCCGTGAGCCGGGTCCTTCAGTCTCCGCTCAGAAGCGGTATTTTTGCGTCAGTCAGGGCCCGCGGGTTGACCCTCCCAGGCCAACTAAAGGCTCAACTGGGGGACTGAAATGTCCCTGGGTGCATAAGCTGAACACGCCGGCACCCTATCCCGCCAATGTATGTAGCCTCCCCCTGCCCGTATCTTGGATGTGGGCATGGCTTTGCAGGTTCACAGCTCGGTGAACCTCCCTGCTCGCTGACCAGTGGGTCTTGCGGGGTAGTCTCTTCAGAGTATTAGATAGGGTTCCTTCCTATCCGCCGGACAGATTTTTTCCCTTGAGTCTTGAGGCTCGTCGGTCTGCCCTGAGGCAGTGTGGGGCTTGCTAAGCTGTGGGGTAATTTTTACCTGTCCTGCAGATCTAGAGGTTTGAGGGATTCTATCCAAATCTGTTCTCGGTCTCAAAGATGGACAGGGTCCGTCTGCTTTTGGGCTTTAAGGGCCTAAAATGCCTTTGTGAACAATGGGTAGTTCCACACAGAATACATTCGTTCGGTGGTAGCTGTGCTCCATCCGGGGGACTTTCTGGCATCCTTGGACATCAAGGATGCAAACATGCATGTCCCATTTTGCGCAAGTCACAGAGATTCTGTGCTTCGCGTTTGGGGAGGTCCACTGTCAGTTTGTGGCCCCTCCTATTGATCTATAGTCAGCACCAAGAGTTTTCACCAGGGTGCTCGCACTTATCCTAGCTTTGCTGGGACAGCGAGGCTTTGCCATCATGGGCTGCTTAGATGTCCTTTTTCTGAGAATAGCTTCTGGCTCAGAATTAGTGGAGGATGTGTCTATAGCCATAGTGGACCCTCTGAAAATTCGGGTGGGTGTTAAACATTTTGAAGTCAGTCCTGGTTCCAACTCAGCGTTTGGAGTACCTAGGGTTGATCCGGACTCCTTGGTGGCAAAGGTTTTTCTTCCCCTGGAGAAATTGCTGGGATCCCCGACTCTTCGGTCCAGAAAGTCATTTCTTCCCATTTGTGGTCGAGGAGGTTGAAGGGTCACCTGATCTGGATTCAGGCGGACAACGCCGCGGCCGTAGCTTTGGTCTACCATCAGGTATACTGGCAGGCGGACTACCGGAGTCACCAGATGCTGGACCAGGGCGACTGGTCTCTGTACTTGTAGCTGTTTCAGCTCCCTTGCAGGAGGTGAGACTCACAGGGCATGGATCTCCTGGCCGCTCGTCTTGACCACAAGGTGTGGAGTTCGTGGCCAGGTCTAGTGATCCCTGTAAGGACGCATCAGACGCGTTGGTGGCCCTGTAGGGTCTTTATCGGCTTTATCGGCTACTTTATGTCTTTCCTCCATTGTAGTTGCTTCCTTGGCTGCTCCACAGAGTGGAGGTCGAGGGGCACCTGGTGGTGGATCTACACTGGCGGTTGCCATGGTGGGAGGACCTTCTGTCTTAAGGTCCCGTACTTCCTCTTGTGGTGCAGTCGCTGGCTTGCATGACATGGCTGTTGGAAGCCAGACTTTAAGAGACCGAAGTCTGTCTGTCTCAGTCATCTCACCCATGCTGAAAGCAAGGTAGTCTCCTTCCAGGAGGATTTACCATCACACCTAGAAGGTTTACGTCTCTATGTGCGAAGAAATGGGGTGACGTCCATGGACGTACTCGGTGTCCAGGGTCCTGCTGTTTTTACAGCTTGGAATGGATCTAAAAATTGCCTTAACACCGTTTGGGGGTAGATTTCAGCCTTGGCTGTTTTTTTTTCCAGTGGCCTTTTGCAGCCTATTCCCTGGTGGGTACCTTTTTGTGCTAGGGGTTTGTCATATACTTTCCCCTTTTGGTTCACCTCTTCCCCATGAGTTTGGACTCTGGTGCTCTCGGTTCTTCAGGAACCTTCCTTTTTGGAAACATCAGAGACATTCTTCTCTTGACACTCTCTCGGAAGGTGGCATTTTTATTGGCCATTACTTCTGGCAGAAGGGTTTCTGAGTTGGCGGTCTTGCCTTGCAAGTCGCCATGCTTGATCCCACAGGTGTCCCAAAGGTCTGCGGGGCGGCGACTTGGTCGTTCGTTTACACTTTTTCCAGATTTTACATGGTTGCTGTGAGTGCATCTTCTGGTGCTTCTTTCGGCCGCTAGGTTTTGCAGGCGGCTGTTTAATGTTGTTTTGGTGTGAAGTTAAAATTGGTTTTACTGATA
The DNA here is from genome assembly GCA_029574335.1 of Rana kukunoris. Lineage (NCBI taxonomy): Eukaryota > Metazoa > Chordata > Amphibia > Anura > Ranidae > Rana > Rana kukunoris. The sequence continues at coordinate 459,186,103 of CM056051.1, read as the reverse complement.
CTGTTCCCACCCCTCGTTTTTGACACTGCTTGGGGACATCCCACTTGTCAAGATTTAAGGAGCTATGTCCGTCCATGCACAATAAGAGAAAATAGGATTTTTTGTACTTACCGTAAAATCCTTTTCTCTGATGTCCATGGACAGACACAGCACCCACCCCTCCTTTTTAGGTTTGTACAGCTTGTTACGAACTGAGACTGTATACTGCAGGGAGGAGGGTTATGTCTCAAGGGACCGCCCCCTGGGCGGGGCTGTTCAACTCTGTTAAAGTAACATGTGTCAGAACCATTGACGTATCTCGGCATAGAGCCTACATATACCGTCAGAATGTTTATTCTGAACTTATAAAATATTATTGTATTTATGGAAATATGTAAATCTGTGCTTTGGGAGATATACACTTTTCCTACGATACAAGATATCAAAATTCTTTTATCCGTGCTATTTTGAGGACGAGTAATACAAATGAATATTTAATATATATATATTTATTAACTAAAGATATAGTGCAACAATTAAAATCAGGTACAATTCGTATCAAAACAAATAAATGATATGCTTCTACAATAGAGATAAATGACGCTTGAATGTTCAGATGATATTTACATTATATGACAAGGTATATTCCTAGCTCTTATTTAAATCATCCTGGCGTAACTTGAAACCTTTTAGTTATTAATTGACATAACCTTGACATTGCATTATTTCTTCTCAATATCAAACAGATCTCTTGCTACTACTTCTTATATATGTGTACATAACAAATGTTATATGGTACACAAGCTTTTTGTTAAATTTGGTGAGGATCTATCTTCACATACGACATCACTCTCAAACCACAATAGTTGGCACTTAGCTTTTTAAAGACAAACGTAATGTGCGTATGTCTCCTAATATTTGGAATTCAATTATCTCATGCTGCAGGTAGACATAACTAACTCCCAAATTATCTTTGCCAAGTATATTTAAATGGTCTTAGTGGAGTGTATGTGAAAAACCTCAGAATTACCAAAAAGGTAAATAATCAAAATTCAATCTTACCAGTAATTAAGAGTCCTGTTTGAGAAGGGAAAGCCTAATGAAGGATTCCTGTGAACTCCTTACATGTTTGGTCACTCTCTCCTCCTTCCGGCTTCCTTCAGAGATCAGAATAGCTTCCAGCCATCAGCCCTCCAGAGATCAGACTTGCCATCTCTCGAGCTTCTCCCATCGACCTCGACCCCCTATGATTGTCCTGTGCAATACTTTTATCTTCCCAAAGAAGTGGGTGTGTATTCCCCTATCACGTGACTGACTATGTCACATGATAATATGTTTTGGTGGGTGATCAACTTGAACCATGCCGATATTAACCTGTAGGGGGCAGTGGCGTCTAAAGAATAATTCCTAATTTTAGGGTTATTCAGAGTTAACCAGGATTTATGACCCCCTGTGACCTGAATCTTGGTATAGCATCATAAGTTGTTATATATGTCAAACATGACAACAAACCTAGACATTCAGGCGGCCCCCAAAATTTACGATTGAGATAAGGTGTGATAATCTACCCCCATGCCTATGAAAGTTCCTTTAAACTAATGCTGGGATGTGGTCAAAGCCATCTAATACTTTGAAATATTATAGGATCTTATACCTGGGATCCCAATAATGTCTATGTATTTACTAGTATATTATGTGAACTATTAATACACATATATTGTCATGGCACAATGAAGACACAATACTATTTAAGATATATAATTCCATTGGGATAGTGAATAAGCCCCTCTAGTCTCATAGTATAAAGACCACCATGTGTGTAGTGTCATGCTGTGCCAGGCCTTTCATTCTCTTATCTTATAAGTGTCAAACCCAAAGAGAAATGACCTGGAAGACGGCACAGATAGTCTCCTTACAACCTACAGACAGTGTCTATTCATGCCTGAGAATCTATGTTCAAACTTTAACAGGGAAAAATGGTTGTGCAAAGTTCATCATATCCATGTATATGGGACATTACGAAACATATATTATGTGCGATTTTTATATGTATTCTTTTAACCCCAAATGTTCTGACACATGTATATAATTATCTAACATGTATCTGCCTAGTCCTCTCCTGTAAACAGGGAACATAACCCACTTGTCAAGATTTAAGAAGCTGTGTCCGTCCATGGACGTCAGAGAAATGGATTTTACGGTGAGTACAAAAAATCCTATTTTTTAGAACACGCTCCTAAAAGGACATAAACTTCCAAAAAGTTGTAGCTCTGTAAGCAACAATTGTATTCTGAAACGCAGGGGGCTTTGTGTATGCAACCAGCACATTCAGTGTGCTAAGCCCTAAAAACAAACATGACTGCATCAACAGTTTCTAAAAAAAAAAAAAAGATTTTTCTTTCTTTGTAACAAAAACTCTGCTTTCACCTGTATTACTGCATATATCTACTTTATATATCCCTTCCACCGTGAAAACCTGGCTTGTCTAGCAAACTGCACAAATTCTACTGGGAATCAGATTTACTGTTTCATCTGGTAACCCAAATATTAAGAAATAGAAACACAGAACAGTATAAACTAACAGAAACATAGATCACTGCTGGCCTCATCTAAATGATTCCAACAATAACTATTCTGCAATGGAAATTAGAGAATACGATGAAAGATCATGAATTACAACTTTTATGTTTTTTGTTTTTTTTTATAACTAGAAAATGACCCATGTTTGGTTACAGCAGCAGTATTCATCACTATTGGCTACTATGAAGCTCTGGGCTAAAGTTTTAGGAACATCTAATGGGAGATAATGAATTGAGATTGAACACACTGTACTGTATATGCAAGAATCTTAGACATTACCAACAGATCTGCTGTATATTTCTAAGAGAGATGAATCTATATGTTTACACTTGTGTGTTTTTTTTAACTTGATTTGTTACTGCCAAGATAATATTATATTAGCATCCCTTTCTATGGTAGAGCCCCCTTACATTGAAATATAGTAAGTTGTCATGTGAAACATATTACTTTATATGTGAGATTGTTTTGTAAAACGAGACTGTAAAAACCTATGTAACCAAGACAGGGGCGGATCCAGAGTCTAGTCTTGGGAGGGGCACTACCAGAAAATTTAGTAAGACTAGAGTTAGAAGTCGGCAAGCGGACATCTTTATACACCCACCCGGAGTCTTGCTTTTCACAGTTATTTTTAACAGTAAATGCAACTTTTATAGTGAAATATAAGTTGAGTTTATTGTTAAAAATAACTGTGAAAAGCAAGACTCCAGTGGGTGTATAAAGATTTTCGCTTGCCAACTTCAAAGGCTTACTGTGGACCAGTACGGGTGTACCAAAATGGCCCACCACAACGTCACTTCAGTTGCATATTCAGATGGGTAGCAGCGGCTTCCTGACAGAACACTTGCCTGCTCGCTGAGTGACACGCCAGCCCGCTCATCAGCCTGACCGCCCGCCAGCATGATTGCTCACTCACGGGCCTGCCTGTCCACTCACTCACCCACCGGCCAGCTCAGTCACCTTCCGGTTCATCCGCTCATTATTTTCTTAGGGGGAGCAATTTCCCCGTTGCCCCCCTGGATCCGCTCCTGATCCAAGATCTAATTCGTTATAACCTTTTTAATAAGGTACAGCACATGTTGAAACCATGGGCGTCCACAGGTAGGGGCAAGGGGGGGCGAGTGTCCCCCCTGGAATCAGCAAGGGTCTGCCGCAGACTCTGCTGGTTTACTGCTGGCTACTGCTCTTTGATCGTCTTTCCCTCCCTCACCCTCCTATCATAAAATGTGATCGCTCAGCTCCAGCCTCCAGTGCCTGTGCAAAGTGTAGTGTGTCAGCAGTGGCGTACCTATGGGGAGGCAGTCCGCCCCGGGTGCCACACTTTGGGGGGGTGTCAGGCCAGCTATCAGAGCCAGGACATGGCAGTGGCGGGTGCAGAGGGTGATCTGTACTATGCTTGCTCTCTGTGTTTGCGTGAGTCAGCGTGGCAGCTTTTGCTCTGTGACATTGAGATTACATCAAGCACTTTACTGCCACCTCTGGCTGCTTCCTCTATGTGCACCCCTTATGTGTCCTGCCTAATGTATTTTCAGAGGGACATGTAGACACAGGACCTGGAACAAGGAAAATTACCTTACAAGTAGGGGCTGTGAGTACAAGTGAAGGGAAGAGGCTGTTTGTGTACAGGTGCGTGGGGGGCGGATCTGTGTGTGTGTGTTTGGAGGCCTGACATATATAGAGATGGGGGGAGGGGGCAACTGAGTGCGTACAGGTGTGAGGGGGGCTGAGTGCATACAGGTGAGAGGGGGGCTGAGTGCACGCAGGTGTGAGGGGGCTGAGTGCATACAAGTATGTGGGTGGGCTGAGTGCATACAGGCGTGAGGGGGTTGAGTGTGTACGGGTATGTGGCATGATATATTATTTGTCCTGTCCTGTATACAGCTATATACACCCATCTTCCTTTCTGTATTCCTGCATCATCACTGACTGCTGATATATACATCATCTGTCCTGTATATCTATAGCTGTATACAGGGCAGATGATGTATATCTGCAATCAGTGATGATAAAGGAAGGTAAAAGAAGGTCTCTGTATACAAGAAGGAAGGTGGGTGTATATATAGCTGTATATACCCATCTTCCTTCCTGTATATAGAGACCTTCTTCCATCAGTACTTTTAAAGGCGTTCTACTTAATAGTGTTTAGTTTCTTAGAACTTTCTAAATTCCTCTGAAATAAATTGGGGCTTGGGGGTCTTTTAAAGGTTAAAAGAGAATCGTTATGCTTAGTGGCCAGTTTCCTGTTTAACATAGAGTTATGCCCCCCAAACACGATCGGAATTTCTGATGGCCTAAAATCCGATGGAATTTTTCGTCGGAATTCTGTTCAAGCTGTCTTGCATACACACTGTCAGATCAAATTCCGACCATTCAAAACACGGTGACGTAAAACACTACGACAAGAAAAATTAAGTTCAATGCTTCCGAGCATGCATTGACTTGATTCTGAGCATGGGTGGGTTTTTTCTCCGTCGGAGTTGCATGCAGACTATAGGAATTTCCTATCTTTTTTTCATCAGAAATTGCGATCGTGTGTACCACAACATTTTTTACCAAGACATCTTAAAATAGTTCAGCCTACTCTGGATGAAGTTCTTCCAATTGTTCTTTACAAAAAGTGAATTGTGATAGAATTGTGGGTGGCAAATTACGTGTATGCTTGCTGCTACAAATTCAAAATAATACTCTTTTTCTCTACTAATTTGCTTATAATGTAAGAATTGGCTTCCTTCCTTGTTTTTATGAATAACAGTAATGTTTAACTAAGAACAGATATGTAAAATGGGATTTTTTTTTTTTTTTTAAAGCGGATTTCCAAAGTCTGCCTGATAACAGAAACAGCTCTAAAGACAAAATACACTACTGTCATATTATAAAACCTTCTCTATTGAGAGAAAAAAATATTATTTGTATTATCTAAAAAAACATGTGTTGTACTAGTCTTTGTGGCTTTATTAGGCATGTTACAAGTCTTCTCCTTTGCCTTTATCTTTTTTATAATATTTATTAATTATTGTACAATTTGCAGTCATTATCAATTAAACCTAATAGGGTTAAAATTATGCCACTGCACCAAATAACCACCTGTTAAAGTCGCCACCCTATTTCTTCAAAGAGAAGCATGTAAGAGCATTGCTGTCTGTGCTTCGTGATAGCTACAAAGTTAATATAAATGGGAAAAAAAAAACTTCTATGAGACCATGATTGGCAGGTATGACCGTGAGGAGGGACTAAAAGCAGCACACATAGAGCATGATATATTACTGCCCAGGGCAAGGCTATGGGGCTAAAGGAACACCTGCCCTAGTTTAATACAATAATATCAGAGTAGTGGCACAGAGGATGTGGCACAGGTGAATGTTGTATTAGTCAGCCATCTAGAGCAGGCACATGAGTCACACATAAGGACATTAGTGTTAGATTAAATAACCATAGCCTGGAGGGGAGCCTCAAGCATGAGAGAGAAAATAACACTGAACATCATAACCAAGGGGGTTGATGGACTGGACATGGTGAAAGCTCCAAGAGCAAAGCATGTGACTTACCCAAGTTGCAATAACTATCAATTAAACATCCACAAAACATCCAGTCATATTTAGAGTGCATAAAAAGTATTCAGGTCAGCTTATTTTATAGACTGTCAACATATTTGGAAATATGATTTTATTTCACTGATATCCTAAAACATTTTTTTTTTTTTATCCTAACTATACTCCTGAGAAAATATAAGGAAGTCATCTATTTGAAACTGCTACTACCATCAATTAAAGGAGAAGAACAGACAAAGCTTGTGGATCGCAGGAGTGTAATTCATTCTGCACTCGTGTGACCCATTTTTAGCTGACAGCGGGCTGAAGCCTGCTGTCATTTGACGTCACAGAGTTGTTCCAGGCTGGGGAAAGATCGCAACGATGGAAACAGGATCCGCCCACAAGCCTCGACCGGCAACCCAGCTCAGGCTCTCAGCGAGCTGCTGTCTGCAAACTGAGCCAGCCGCTGCCTCCCTCCCTCCCCCTCCGAAGCCCAGTGCTCTGGTGAGTGCGGGGGCAGAGTAGCCCTCTGCTCATGGAGCTGTAAGAACCAAATAATCACTCGGTTCTCAGTGTTAGAGGCGCTGGGGGACAGATGCAGCCTTGTAACAAGGCTGCATCCACCTAGGTAAGTATGATTTTGGATAAACAAAAGTACTTCTCTTTTAAAATGACATGCGTATAAAGATATGCCATACAGTCTGAAAGGCTGACAACATATTTTTTTTTACAAATGTTTAGTTTTTGCTCTGTTGTTGATTCACTTGGTTTAGTTTTGCACGATGGTATTGTTTTAGTTTTTGTCAAAAAATTATGTTTTATGTTGAAAATGATCGTGTGTGGGCTAAAACAACGTTAAAAACCCGCGCATACTCAGAAGCAAGTTATGAGACGGGAGCGCTCGTTCTAGTAAAACTACCGTTCATAATGGAGTAAGCACATTCATTATGCTGTAAGGCCCCATACACACGAGCAAATGAATCTGTTCAAATCGGTCTGACAGACCGATTTGATCAGATTTGTCTGCTGGCTGTTTTGGTGTGATCGCTGTACACACGATCAAACCAAAACAGAAAAGCGCAAATCATCTTTTACTAACTTTTTTTAATGCTCTTTGTGCTCCCAGTGCAAAAATCTACCCTTATTATTTGATCTGGTGACCTAGTGGGTCATCAGCATTTTATATATGTCTCCAAAATAGGATTAGAGGAGAAATCCTCTAATTGCTGCCAGTGAAAACTGCCAAAGGTTGTATTTTCCTGTATTTTAAAGAGACTCCCTCTCACTGGTGTGTTACTAGAACAGGAAGTTACTGTAGTAATATATTTTCAGCAGGAATGCAGACAGCTATAACTGTATTTTTCCAGTAGAGGGGATTACAATTGTCTTTTTTTTTTTTGTTCTTCATCAAGGACAAGCATGGGTTTGGTTCTAACTTGGATTTAGTCTGAACCCAGAAGGCAGCTGTCATTACCACCCACTGCTGCCCAATTAACTGCATCCAGGACACGCCTTACCCAAAAGCTAATTGTACACAAATGGGAGGGGATACTAATTAAATTATTGACCTATTATAACCACATTGCTTTACGGGTTCGCTCTGAACCACATCTCCACTCAAAACAAGTTACAATTTTACAAACAAGGACACAGTTAGCAATGAAAATGAGACAGAAGTTCTAACCCTTCCTCACTCTATGAAAATTTAAAGTGGAGTTCCACCCAAAAATTGAACTTCCACTTTAAAGAAAGGTGACCCCCTGACATGCCACATTTGGCATGTCATTTTTTGGGGGGCAGAAACCCTCTTTTTAGAGTGTTTCAGAAGAAAGTCACCTCTCCCCCTCCCTCTCCACAATCATCTGGGACACATCACAGGTCCCACAGTGACAATGCTGGCGCCACGGAGTGGAGGGGGAGATGAGCAGTGCTTTGTTCCCCCCCGCATCACTGGAGCCTGGGACAGGTGAGTGTGCAGCTGCAGTATTTGTAGCTGCTGACTGTTTTTTTTTTAGGCGGAACACCTCTTTAAGAAGAGCTTTGTGTTTTTTTTTTTTTTATGTTTTTCATCAGAGCAGCATTTGTGTATAATCTACAAAAAAGATTTGTACAATCAATGATGATTCAATGAACTTCACCAGGCAATTCACCTACATGACCTGAACTAGTAAAGGGATATTTTGAACCCCTCACTAATTCAATAGGGGCTTGAGATTTCCGGAGTGAGGAATCTTTCTCCATAACCCCCTCTTTCTAAGCAAAAGAGAGATCCCAATTTTATATATATATATATATATATATATATATATATATATATATATATCTCCTGGGGCCCTTTACTACGATCCCACAACGGCCCTTTCACATGTTCTGCAGTGAGCTCCCTTCCTACTATACTGGGCCCCCCCCAGGTTGGTAGAAAACAAGAGATATATATGTCACCAGCACACCAAGAAAATATAAGGGTCCAAAGCAGTGGGAGAGCTATCAGGGTTGCAAAGGTTGTCTTGCCACCGGGCCCTGGTGTTCTGCCACTGCGGGGTTGCCCAGCTGTCCTGTCCCTGCTATTGACAGCACTGGTCTGGCATCTGTCTCCTTGGCAGCGAAGGCAGTCTATTAGGACCTAGTGCTGGTGACATTATGGATGCATGCAGGGGAAGGCTGGCACTCTTGGTTATAGAGAGCCGAGCCCCCAGCTGGTCACCTAGCAGCAGTAATGCTGTATAACCTTCTCTGTTGACATGCTGATCCGGATGTGATCCAGGTGATGCTCCCAGTCAGAGACAGTCCTGATCTGTGCAGAGCTGCGGACCGGGAAATATCTCACTGCCTGTGATTAGTGATGTGCAGTTTGGGCTTCCTGGGAGGCTCTATCATGTGGAATTTTAAACATGCCCAGCCCATCTCTAACAACAAATTGTGCTGGCCTTCCTGTACATCAGCCCTATAAAGTAACTAGCATTGGGTTCCTATATGCTGACGCCACTGCCATGGAGACAGAGACCAGCTCTGTGAATAGCCAGGATAGGACAGCAACTCTGGTTATTCCAGCACTGGTCCACACTGGGAGGATTCCCCCATCCACCTATAATGTGTAGATGGGGGAATTGGATCATTTAATTTTTTTTTCATTCAACCTCATAGTTGAATGAAAAAAGTGATCAATGTATGGGCTGCCTAAGAGCCTTTAGGACCAGCCATAGACAATTAAAATCTCAGCTGGTTCAGCAGGAACTGGCTGAGATTTGAACCATTAATGAGCAGATTCTCTTATGATTACCACTAGTGGTTGCTGTATAGCCACTAGTGATAATCACTGTTTGTCAGAAGAATATAATTGCTGGGCAGGAGGAATATTCCCCTGTCACCACTGTCTGTGTTGATGGGGGAATCATGCAAGTTTCTTTCCTGCAATTTGTGGATGCAGGAAAGTAATTTGCACCGTATATTACCTGCCTAACTGAAAGTGAAAGTAAATTGTGACTGTCTTGAAAGAACAGGAGAGGGGGAGGGAGACAGATGGGGGAGAGAAGGGATTGAGATAATGCTGTTCAGTAATTACAGTGTACTGCAGTCTGCAGTACACACACTTACCCATGGTCCAGGCTAGAATCTATCACACACAGCTAGGAAGGCTGCTGATTTTCATATTTCCCGCCCACATATCCCCTCTCTTCAGATACAGCACACCGGGTTAGTGTGGGCGGGACTGAAAAGGAGGAGGAGGAGCTGTATTCCTCCCTGCTCGTATGTGAGAAGAGTGAGGGGGTGGGGTGGCTGGACTCGCTGGGCTGTAAAAAGTGTCATAGACTGACACTCGGCTCAGCTTGCAGTCACCACTCTCGGAATTTACAGGCTGGTTCTCCTGTCCTCCTGTCCTAAGGACTAGAGAAATAAGTCTGTTTTTTTCAGTAACTGAGATGAAGGCTTGCCCCCCCCCCCCCCCACAGTGCTCATGGAGTCCTTTCTGCAACTCACTCTTCTCCGTGCCAATGAGGATGCATGAGAAGGAGCAGATCGGGCAGCTGTGGTTGTGTGGGCGCTCGCATTATGCAGTGTCAGCGAGCAGAGGGTGGGGGGAGGAATGCCACGCAGAGTTGACTGGGGATGCTCTCCCTCTCAGGAGAGACTGTTACTCCAGGGGCACAGCATAATGTTGGGGGGGTCAGGGCCCCCTCTGCCCCCTCCCCGCTAGGGTCGCCATTGCCTGGAGGAAGTAAATGGAGGGGGTCCATGACTGGGGAGAGGAATAGAACTTGTGGGGGCTGCTAGGAATTCTTTCTGGAAGATTGACAAAGGAAGAAGATTGCACCATCCACCCTCCCTATGTGCCATTAAATTAGTTTTATAGGTGATTGCGGGATAGGGAGTCATGAGACATGCAGCACTGTGATCTGTAACCACTGTTTCCACTTGACACAGCGGTTTGTGGTGCTTGGTATCAGGCCATTGTGAGTGGCCCAGATATCACATGAGCTATGTGTGATTAAATGACACATAGTAAATAGCAGTCATGAATGGAATCCATTCATTACATAGTTGTTTACTACTATTTGTGTCACCAGTGATCACATAGTACCTGGGCCAATTACTGCACCCTGTACCATGTGATAGCTGTGGCCAATCACAGCATCACAATAGTAAACAATGAGTCGTGAATTAAATTGATTCATGAAAAATTCATGATAACGCTGTATGGCACTGGTGACAGTATGTAGAAAACAAAATGAGGAACCCCCCCCCCACACACACACACACACACACACATTTTACTTAATGTATTCACTTTCCAAAAAATTGTAGAGCTACCTCTGCAGGAGACATTGGGGAACTAAATATCTCCCACCATGTACAGCCAGGTGCACACATTTTCCACAGCACACTGTAGTCAGAAAACAGTCCTGGCAGCTTTGTTTTTTATTAGGGGAATTGAGCTTGGATAGGGTTGAGGGTATTATGGGATGACCACTTGGTCAAACGTAGAACTCTTCAGCGACAGAAACTATATACAGCCTGTATATACACTTCTCCTTCTACCTTCAACACACTCTTGTGTGTAGAACAACAACTCCCAGTCTGCAGCTGCCCCTTTCACTAGCCTTCCACAGTCCTCCCAGACTGACTCTGCATCCATCCCAGACTGCTTCTACCCAGTCTTCTCAGTTCTTTGACTTTGACTGTACACTGACCAGCCCACCTGACTATCTTCCTTCCTGGAGATTTGTCAGACAGTGTTCTCCTGTTGTCCTCAAACTTTCTCCCATGCCTCCTGTTCAGAACACCTCTGTATGTCATGAAGAGGGTCCCTTCCACACCTGAGCCCAGACTAGGGGCTCTCTCACTGACAGCCTAACACTGCATCTCCATCTTCCAACCAAACTTCACTGCCCCAGTTGGGCTGACCCTGAGTATTTGAGGGGGCCTGCCTCCTGCCAACCCATATGTTGGGGATTGGTCAGGATCCCCTCATGAATATTCCAGGCAGTAAAACGTGTTAAAGTGATCAGCGCTATCCTAAACCAAACACTCTGTGATCAAAAACAAGTAAATCAATAAATGTCAGCATACAAATTAGCATGAATAGAAAAAAATATATGAAAATCAAAGTCCATCAGTGAGCTCACACATGCATTCAGTGAGCTGTAGTGCACATCAAAGTAGATCTGTGATTCATCCAATATCACCATATAAAGTGCCAGTGCCAATCCGTGGAGAATAGTCTCACAAGCCTCTCACCTCACTGAGACGGATACTCGCATAATATCAAACTCATAGACATCTCCGGTGTATGATATTCTCCTATTCATCTAATCTCCAAGCCTTCACCGAGTATCTGCAATCTCTATAGTACTCAGAGAGATGAAGGAGAGACGGACCTCCAATGGTGTAGTATGGTAAAACAACGCCCAATTTATTCAATATAAAATCTCCTTACACAGAAATAAAAGGTAAACAGCAAAAGACATATACGGCAAGGGCCGAGTTCTCACGTCACTCCTGGTGTCCGCTATTCCCTACGCGTTACGGCAAATGCCTTCATCTGGGGAACCTGGTTTGAGCTACAAAGTCAGAAGAATGAGTTTTCTGAAAGGGAAGAGCAGTGTCGCAGCTCTCCACACCTCTTTTCAACAAGTAGAAGTAGAAGGCGCACATTGTCGTTCTCAGTTTTGGTCCACAATTTAAAAAATGTGGTGAGTGTAACTGAAAGACAGCTCATTCAAGCAAGGACTGGGGAAAGAACTTATTTGGGCGCTTACTGCCTTGTGGTAAAGTTCTCAGGCCATAGGTTGTAGGTCCAGATTCCATTTTCCATTAAGAAAGGCAAAAAGCAAGAAAAAGCATGCTCCAGGTGAGGCTCGAACTCACAACCTCGGCATTGCTCAACAGATACTGCCATATAAGTACCGCGCGCTGACCGATTGCGCCACTGGAGCGCAGGTGCCATCGAAAAGATCCATCATCCATCTCTTCTCGGTTTAAAGAAACTCAAGGTTCTTTCCCCAGTCCTTGCTTGAATGAGCTGTCTTTCAGTTACACTCACCACATTTTTTAAATTGTGGACCAAAACTGAGAACAACAATGTGCGCCTTCTACTTCTACTTGTTGAAAAGAGGTGTGGAGAGCTGCGACACTGCTTTTCCCTTTCAGAAAACTCATTCTTCTGACTGGCTCAAACCGCTTGCAGTTCTCTAGCAAGTTTGCCAGGGAAAATAAAAACAAAGATTTTGCCACCCTTATCTTGTACAGTAAGACAACCAATGTCTTCTAAAAGTAAAAAAAAACCCGCTTAGCTGGCACTTAAGGCAAGCCCCGGTGGCCTAATGGATAAGGCACTGGCCTCCTAAGCCAGGGATTGTGGGTTCGAGTCCCATCTGGGGTGCTTGAGATCTTGCTTGTCTCTTTCACCGGGCAACTCCTTTCGAGGCACACCCCAAAGCAAGGCTTTAAAATAAAACCTTTAGAAATTCCCTTTGCCCTGATGCCTTAATTAATATGTGTGGCTCTTAATAGTAGAACTTAGATTAGTTGAGCGTCATGCTATCAGCTGAACACAATCTTCTGCAAGATGGCTACCAGTCCTCTTGTCCAAAACCAAATCTCCCGCAATGTTTCAGACAAACAAATGGGTTCCACTCCACACAAAGGAAAAGCTGAAACATTGCGATATCCTTTCTTTCCAAAAAGTTCTACTTTTTTTTTTTTTAAACTGTCCTTAAGCTTCAGTCAAGTGGTTCTGGCGGGGTTTTTCTCTAGGAGTACTTATAAGCTACTATTGTCACTTGTGTAATGTAAACACCTTTAGATTGTGCTGCTTCCCTCCACATATTTATATTTATTTATATATTTATTTTCACACTGTGGGTTTGAGATTTTATGACACTGGTTAACTGATAGTGCGGAGGCCTTTCTTTACACAATATTCCAGGCAGCTCCACCTCTTCTTGACTCCTTCTTCTAAAATCTTCACCAGTTTCTAGAAGTAGAGGGAGGTCTTAGAAATGCTACCTGTGAGTCATACCAGCCTTCCTGAGTCACTCCCCTGACCCAGATCAAACAACACATGTTTGGAAGCCAGCCAAGCCTGACAATTTACCTATAATGTACACAAACTATTTAGACTTCTAGCACACTAGAATCCACACTAAATACCTTGGATTGTCTACTTTCAAAAATTGGTAATTTATGGGGTATTTGTACTGTCCTGGCATTTTATGGCCTCAAGTACTTCAGGATTGATGCATTTTCAAATCTGTATATACTATAGTCTGCAGACTCTACATTTCTCTATACCTTTCCCACAGAATAAACAACATTCACTGATTTGGGTGATTTTTTACCAAAGAAATGTAGCAGGCTACATTTTGACCTAAATTTATGAAGAAATATTATTTGTAATCTTGTATTCTGCAAACTTGTATAACATGTTTTTTTTTTACATAATTTTTTCATTTTTATTTATATATTTTTCTAAAATAAAAAACCCCAGTGGTGAATATATACCACCAAAATAAATTTATATTTGTGAGAAAAAAATGATATAAACTTAATTTGGGTACAGTGTTGCATGACTGATTGCCAGTTAAAATAGCACAGTGCTGAATAGCAAAATATGGTCTGGGCATGAAGTGGGAAAAAAAAACTTCTGAAGGTTAAGTAGTTAAATAAAGGAAAAGAGTTGCTGCTCCAGGTGTATAATGAGAACCTGAGGTGGAATGTCACATAGAGTGCCAGCCCCGGTCCGCCTCCATGGGAAACTTGTAGGAAAAGAAATAGCTGCACATCCAGGAATTTCTGATTGCCTTCTATTTTTCAAAGTGTTAACACCAAAGACACCAACACAAGGTCACTTAGACGTGTTCCACACATACATCTAGTGCTTAATCATTACTTGATAATGATTAAGCACAAGATGTATGTGTGAAACACTCCTACGTGACCTTGTGTTGGTGTCTTTGGTGTTATCACTTTGAACAATAAAAGGCAATTGGAATTCCTGGATGTGCAGCCATTTCTTTTCTTACATGGTTAAATAAAGGGCTGATGTGGCCTTTAAAATGTTGAGGAATCTGTGTGTTTATTGGAATTTTATTTAGGGGACATTATTAGCAAATCCATCAGTTATGCTCATCTTGCATTTTATACTTCATGTTAAAAGCTAAGGATTGAAATATGACTACTTTCCTGTGGGCAATACACAAGACTCTTCCTTCCTGTTGTTAATTCTACCCCAGTGATTGCCGGACAAAGCCGTCTTCACATATAATGGTGTGTATACCAAACTGATCCACATAAATCTAGATTCAACGGACAACAAATATTCAATTGTTCAATGCTGTGGCAGCACAATCTATTGCCTGAGGGTCGATGTGCATGTTTGAAATTTATTGCGCTGGATATTACCAGTCTCTTCAGTGAGTAATAGCGAAAAGTGCACCTTCCAATTTCTGTAAATGTATGATACCAATCAAATTTGTTTGGGAAAGTATAATGTAAGTGTCATCTGTAAATGTGGCATCTGTAAATGTGTAATAAAAACATCAAATGGCAACATTATAACAGTGCTAGCTTAAAAAGAAGAATGTGTGCTTATTACATTTACCTAGGGCAGTGTTTCTCAACCTGTTTTCAGTTAAGGCACCTTTTAAAATATAGAGACAGTCTCAATGCATTCTTTAACCACTTAAGACCCGGACCAAAATGCAGGTAAAGGACCAGGCCCCTTTTAGCGATTCGACACTGTGTTGCTTTAACTGACAATTGCGTGGTCGTGCGACGTGGCTCCCAAACAAAATTTGCGTCCTTTTCTTCCCACAAATAGAGCTTTCTTTTGGTGGTATTTGATCGCCTCTGCGATTTTTATTTTTTGCGCTATATACAAAAATAGAGCAACATTTTTGAAAAAAAAACAATATTTTTTATTTTTTGTTATAAGAAAAATCAAATAAACTAAATTTTAGTCAAACATTTAGGCCAAAATGTATTTAGCCACATGTCTTTAGTAAAAAAAAATCGCAAAAAAAAAAAAAATAGCTACCTAGCGGGAACAGCGACACTAATACAGCGATCAGAAACATGATCGCTTAGTGACGCTGGCAATAGGGAGTGAAAGGGTTAACTAGGGCGGTGATCAAGGGGTTAAAACTTTATTAGGGGGGTACGGGGGCTACCCTGGACCTAACACTAACTGCCTGTCACACTGACACTAAACACAGTGATCCTACATATAAGATCACTGCATTCAGTGACACTGTGACAGGGGGAGGGGGGGGTGATCGCAAGGGGTTAAGTGTGCCTGCATGTACTGGTGTCAGTGTAGTGTTGTGCAGACTTACTATGTGATGTGATCTCTCCTCAGCGGCGGTTGAAAAAAACCCCGAGAGCAGAAATAACATTACTTCCTCCTCCTGTGTTTACACAGGAGGAGGAAATGACACTGCAGGGGAGCGCGCGCATTGGCTGAGGGCGATCCGGAGGGTGGACAAAAACCAACCGCCGCCCCCTCAGCACGGATCGCTCGCAAAGCCACCGGGACCGCCGCATGTACTGGGGGGGGTCCCGATCGGAACCCCGACCCACATCAAGGCAGCCACGTGCAGGTACGTTGATGTGCCTGTCCGTGCCATTCTGCCGACGTAAATGTACATGCGGCGGTCCTTAAGGGGTTAAAATGGTGGACAGTCTCGAGGCACCACATTCTAAAATGTAAAAAAAATATTTGAAGTTTTACATAATGCAGGAACATCCACACGTAGACACCCAACATTAGTCCCTGTACACACGATCAGTCCAAACTGATGGAGACTCTTTACCACATGATCAGCCATGTCCAATCACGTTGTAAACAAGGAGAGACGGTTATCGGCTTTTCCTCACTCGCGTCTATCAGACGCGAGTAGAGGAGAGCCAATCAGCTGCTCCTCTGATAGAGGGCGTTTGTGCTGATCGATTATCAGCACAGGCCCTCCGAGGATGCCCCACACTAGACCACCAGGGATGCCACTAGACCACCAGGGATGCCACCAGACCACCAGGGATACCCACCACCAGGTATGCCACCCTAGACCACCATGGATGCCAATCAGTGCCCACAATGGATGCCAATAAGTGACCCCAATGGATGCCAATTAGTGCCCACAATGGGCATCACCGATTGGCAGGCATTGTTGTTTGGCACTGATTGGCATCCATAAGTAAAATATAATACAGTACATTCGTGCCACCTATCAGTGCCCATTCATGCCCATCCATGCCACCTATCAGTGCCCATCCATGCCCACCCATGCCACCTATCAGTGCCCACCCATGCCGCCTATCTGTGCCCATCTGTGTCGCTTATCCGTGTCCATCCATGCTGCCTATCTGTGCCCATCCGTGCCGCCTATCAGTGCCCATCCGTGCCACCTATCAGTGCCCCATCAGTGCTGCATATTAGTGCCCATCAGTGCCCATAAATTCCACCTCATCAGTGCCACCTCATCGGTGCCCATCAGTGCCACCTTATCATTGCCCGTCAGTACAACCCCATCAGTGAAGGAGAAAACATACTTATTTACAAAGTTTTGTACCGGAAACAAAAAAAAGCATTTGTTTTTCAAAATTCATTATGACATCAGCGGTCGTGTAACTTCTATCAGCGTCCAGTAGAGCACTGATTAAAGTTTGTAGAAGGAGTTTTCATTCTGCTCTCAATGTCCTATAATGCATGACTCCTGACCCTCTATCTGGACAGTGCCGATTGGCCCTGTGCCGATTACATGCACTCTCCTTAAAGGGAAAAAAAAAGCAATACACATCAAATTGAGCATGTGCAGAGTGCCCTGGAGTCAGTGGAAGAATGAGAGGATCAGAGAAGACAAGCTTATGCAACCTTTATAGACAATTCAGAGGATTAACCCTTTAGGTTCCACCCTGTGTATAATAAGCATGCTTTACTGCATATACAGACTGATTTTACTGTTGTGGGTTTAGCACTACTTTAAAGTGGTAGTTCCTCCAAAAACCTTTTTTTTAACATTGATTGAGGCTCGTTTTGTCAAGGGGAATCGGGTGTTTTATTTTTAGAATCGAAGCAGTACTTACCGTTTTAGAGATGCATCGTCTTCGTCACTTCCGGGTATGGTCTTCGGGGAAGGGCGTTCCTATTTGATTGACAGGCTTCCGACGGTCGGATACATCGCGTCACGATTTTCCGAAAGTAGCCGAACGACGGTGCGCAGGTGCAGTATAGAGCCGCACCGGCGCTCGGCTTCTTTCGGCTACTAGTGACGCGATGTATGCGACCGTCGGAAGCCTGTCAATCAAATAGGAACGCCCAGACCAGACGATCATACCCGGAAGCGACGGAGACGATGCATCTCTAAAACGGTAAGTATTGCTTCGATTCTAAAAATAAAACACCCGATTCCCCTTGACAAAACGAGCCTCAATCAATGTTAAAAAAAAGGTTTTTGGGGGAACTACCCCTTTAAGTATCACTTACAGGTGTTGGTTCTCGCCCAGCCTGTAATTGGACAGTGAAAGGGAAAGCAGCAGACTGAGGATCTCTTCTCTCTGTCATTGTGCTCTCTTTGCCATGAACATGTCTTCGTGTTAATTCTTGAGCAGTGCAGCACAATTCATTTGCTTCTTGTACTAATCCTTTCTATCCCAGCCTGAGCTCTGCTGTAAAGGGAATTCAAAAATATTAAAGTGTTACTAAACCAACAACAGTAAAATTAGTCTGTATATGCAGTAAAGAATGCTTGCTGTATGGACTGTGTATTACCCAAGGGGTTAATCCTGCGCATTTGAGAAACAGGCTGCTTGATCCTGTCTTCTCTGATCCCCCCCTTATTCTACAGTCCCTAATCTGTCCCCTGAAAGACCAGCACCTTGGGGGCACTCTGCACATGTCCAATTTGATGTGTATTGCTTTTTTTTTTCCTTTAAGGAGAGTGCTTGTAATTGGCACAGGACCAATCGGCACTTTCCAGACAGAGGGTCAGGAGTCATGCAGCCTTACTTTAATCAGTGCTCTACTGGACGCTGATAGAAGTTACACGACTGCTGATGTCATAATGATAGGTATTTAATAGTTTATAGTTACTAAAATAGTTGCATTTCCATGTTGTGTGTACTGTGGGAGACCAAATATAGTGAATCTAGGGTCCTCGGTTTTAGTCAAATGCAGGTACTTATATGGCTTCAATTTAAATAAATACATTTAATGATGTATTAAAGTATACAGAGTTTATTGGTTATATTCCATTATATCTGCCTGGAGATCAGCTTCAACATTTAATTGGCTGTAATGTACCATGTCAGGTTCTTCTCTTTATCATAGCTTATACTCATGAGCTCCATTATTTATATCGTACATTTGTTTTGTCTTATTTTTTCCTCTGTGATATTGCAGCTTTGTACTTTGTATCTCACCATGATGGTCTCCATTTGTTACCCTCCACTGTAATTGACATGACACAATAATGGTGGTTAGGTCTTTCATATTTCTGTCCTGGAAGTAAGATTTATACTCTTAAATATACTTTACATTCTACATTTTATTCTCTGTCCTCTAGGTTACACTACATAAAGCATTATTTTAGCTGCAGCAATGTATGCGCGCAATTTTTCACGCAGCAAAAATATAGACCCAGCACAAGGAAGTTGCAGCTACTACAGATCTGATACCCAAGAGGCCTTTCCAAAAGTTCTATATAAAAATGTGCAATGTAAAGATCAAAAATGTATATTTATTTAAAAAGGAAATTATAAATATACTTTATTTAAAACATAATTTAGGCAAATATACTCATATATATATATATATACACAAACCAATGTAAAGGACATGCTCATAACAATATCCAAGAAAAGAAACAAGAGAGCCACTGTTCATGCACTTCTTGTGTACCAGGAAGATTCCACATGGGTCCACAAGGAGAGATCACTCTTCATTAGAGCTAAAGATTTGCTGGATCCTGCAAGGCTATATAATGATCTATCGTTACAGGTTAAAGTGCCTGGCACCACCCCACCCAAACAAGAAGAAGTGCGTGTTGATTTACTAAAACTGGAAAGTGCAAAATCTGGTGCAGCTGTGCATGGTAACCATACGGCTTCTAACTTCAGCTTCTTTAATTAAACCCTAGAAGCTGATTTCTAGGTTTCTATGCAGAGCTGCACCAGATTTCGCACTTTACAGTTTTACTAAATCAACCCCAGTCAGACAGGCCCGTAGAAAAATACGAAGCTAGTTACTGCACTATAGGGCTAAAATTAGGGTAGTGAAAATGACAGGCTAGGGGGGTGGCCTTCGTTAATGTTTTTTTCGGGGTAGGAGGGGCTTGGGGAGGTCTGTAGATCAGTTAGCCTACAGCGTCGGAAGAGAAAGCTCCCACCCTCCCGCCCTAATGTTTTGTGATTTATATATGATGCAGGTGGTTGGGTTTGGATTGGTGGTTGGGGATCTTTGGAGGCAGTAGACATTTTGACTAATTTGGTATAAGTGGGGTACCCATCAAGGTATGGGATCCTCGGTTGATGCCAGTTAACCGTGGTTTAGCTGGCATCGGTTGATGGGTATCAGCGTGGGGAAGGTTCAGAGTGCTATGGTCCTTGAGTCGGCACACTGCGACTGGGATCTTGGATGGCCACGCTGATATGGAGGAAATTTGGTCAACGCCTGCAATGTTCCTTAACAAGGGACAATGGTATCTGTAAAGGATTGTTGAGTGTAAATAAAGATGTTTTGTTAATATGTTATTGGTTAATTTGTTAATAAAATGGCCGATGCAGCCAATTTTACTCCAAAATGGATGTCACCTGTTTATTCCTAGGTATGGTTGGGGTAAAGAGGACAATATGCGGTTTATCTGGCTTACCATATTAATGAGGAAGGGCAGTGAGGCATGCTTGCTGAACACCTGAAAGTGGAAGTGTGATGAACCCTGAAGATATGAAACAATGAGGGGCCATCCACAATTTGAGCAACACACCTGAGCACACAAGATTGAACTCTGTGTAAAGATCAAAAATTATAGCAAAGTAGAGATGTTAGATAGTCATATATATATATATATTTTTTAAGTGATTACCTGTCATCCTTTATTTTGCTCATAAAGGCATTTGAAGTTCTGTAATTGCTGATAAATGTGCATCTTTTACTTGTCGGCTTGGGGCATCTTTAGAAACATATTGGCTTATTTAAAGCAAACGTGACACTACTCATTCAAGGTGACATAACAGGTTCATTTCATGGTCGTTGCCTGCTGGAAACCTTGGTAAGATCCAATTCTTCTGTCAGAGTATTTGACCTTTTATCCCGGGGTCATATTAATGACACCTGCCCTCTTTAAGTCTTGTGCCACACTCATCAGTTTCCAAATGGCTGACTAGTCTTAAAATCAAATCAATGACAATAGAAAAAATCTAGTGTGGCAAGGATTTTTTTTTTTAGTTATGTCTAGAGCAGAGATGAAGGCGCTCTTCATTTAGCTGATTCCTCACTACATTGGGGTCCAGTGCTCTTCTCCAATGCCCGCGCGCCAGTCGGTGTGCAGAGCCTCAGTGTTATCACATACCATAAAAGGACATTAACCCTGTATGGTGCTCTGAGGAGGCTGGAGTGTGACCAGAGTCAGTCACAGCTTAGAGAGCAGCATTAACCACTTATGGACCGGACCAATATGCTGCTAAATGACCCAAGGGGTTTTTACAATTCGGCACTGCGTCGTTTTAACAGACAATTGCGCGGTCGTGCGACATGGCTCCCAAACAAAATTTGCGTCCTTTTCTTACCAAAAATAGAGCTTTCTTTTGGTGGTATTTGATCGCCTCTGTGATTTTTATTTTTTGCGCTATATACAAAAATAGAGCGACATTTTTGAAAAAAAATCAATATTTTTTACTTTTTGTTATAAGAAAAATCAAATAAACTACATTTTAGTCAAACATTTAGGCCAAAATGTATTTAGCCACATGTCTTTAGTAAAAAAAATAACAATAAAAAAAAAACAGCTACCTAGCGGGAACAGCGACACTAATACCGCGATCAGAAAAATGATTGCTTAGTGACACTGGCAATAGGGAGTGAAAGGGTTAACTAGGGCGGTGATCAAGGGGTTAAAACTGTATTAGGGGGGTACGGGGGCTACCCTGAACCTAACACTAACTGCCTGTCACACTGCCTGTCACACTGACACTAAATGCAGTGATATATGATCACTGCATTCAGTAACACTGTGACAGGGGGGGAGGGGGGGTGATCGCAAGGGGTTAAGTGTGCCTGCGTGCCCTGGTGTCAGTGTAGTGTTGTGCAGACTTACTATGTGATGTGATCTCTCCTCAGCGGCGGTTTAAAAAACCGCCAAGAGCAGAGATCACATCACTTCCCTTTTCCTGTGTTTACACAGGAGGAGGAAGTGACACTGCAGGGGAGCACGTGCATTGGCTGGGAGCGAAAAGCGAACCGCCGCCCCCTCAGCACGGATCGCTCCTACAGCCACATTGATGTGCCTGTCCGTGCCATTCTGCCGACTTAAATGTACATGCGGCGGTCCTTAAGTGGTTAAAGGTAGCCTGCACGAGTGAAGAGAAGGGAAGGATTTACTCCCTAATCCTCTGCCCCTATATTAAACAAGCAATGGGGTGCTCCATTGCTAGGGTGCATTTTTTGTTTCTATTTTCTTGGTGTTGGGCTTTAGTCTGGGTACATACACGTAGAATTTTGTTTGTATAGATATTGTTCAACAGAGCATTCTTCCCATCGAGTCAACTAAATTCATTTGAAATTCATTCTAACATTTAATCCAGATCTGTTATTTAATTTGAATCCTTGACAAATTAAACATTTCATTCCAACCTGTGCAGTTTTTTTGGAATGAAAAACACATAAACAGTAAGAATTTTGTTCTTTCGAAAAAAAAATTTCATCACTACAGTCAAAAAACAAGCATTAGTTTCACCCCACTAACTATTAGAATAATTAGAAGGAACACTTCAAAATCAATTGCTTTCTAACACAATTATATTTGAGTTTACCGACCATAAGTGCCAAGGTCAGGCCAAATGGGTGCTCTGTAGATACACAAATGTACAAGAATGAGTACCCTGGTAGATTGCTCTGATAGGCAGGGTGGAAGTCTACAGCCTTTTATTTATTACATAGGACTGTGTTACATTGTTAGAGAGTGGATGCTGTGTAGCTCTGGTAGGCCATGACTTTGCAGAAATCCAATTCTGGATCTCCCTTCGGCCTCAACTTGAAGTGCATTCAGTATATTTACCCCCATATAGTACCCTATTGTACTCAGATAAGTTGCATAGTATTTACCATTCTAAAACTGTAAATGCCAAAATTATAATCCTATGAGTGAGATATTACGACACAGGAATGGCAGTGTAGATTTTAAAGGCACACAGTAAATATGGTAAAAAACTAAAGATAGTTTATTTGTAGAAATATCATATAAAAGACAGTTTTATTTTTATATATATATATATATATATATATATATATATATATATATATATATATATATAAAATCAAAGAAATGTAATCAATATTATAACTGCTCCACACAGCTTATCACAGTATTGGTAACATGATACAGTTTGGTTATAAAAACTCAAAAGAGTAGGATCAAATATGTAGCTGTAGAATGTATAACCAGGCGGTGGGTCCAGAGGAAAGGAGGGCTCGCTCTGCATGTTACGCGTTGTATTCTAGATGCCTTGTTTGGTATGAATCATGAGGGGGAATTCCACGCCAGGTTTTAATTAAAAAAACGGCATGGGTTCCCCTCCAGGAGCATACCAGGCCCTTAGGTCTGGTATGGATTGTAAGGAGAACCCCCCTATGTCGAAAAAACGGCGGGGGGTTCCCCCACAATGCATATGAGACCAGTATCTGAGCATGCCCCCCTCCTGAGCTGTACCAGGCCACATGCCCTCAACATGGGGGGGTGGGGTGCCCACCCCAAAGTACCCTGTCCCCATGTTGATAAGGACAGTGCCTCTTCCTGACAACCCTGGCTGTTGGTTTTCGGGGTCTGCAGGCGGGGGGCTTATCGGAATCTGGGAGGCCATTTTAATAAGGGGGCCCACAGATACTGGCCTACCACCCTAGGTGAATGAGTATGGGGGTTCATCGTACCCCTACCCATTCACCTGGAGGAAAAGTGTCAATAAAATAAACACACAACACGGTTTTAAAATAATTTATTAGTCAGCTCCGGGGGTCTTCTCCGCTCTCCGGGGGTCTTCTCCATTCTCCGGGGGTCTTTTTCCATCTTCTCCGCTCTCCGCTGTTGTCTAGGCGCACCCCAGTTCTTCTGCTCGCTCTCCGGTGCCTTCTCCCGGGCTGGACGCCGCTATCTTCTTTGTAGCTCTCTTACTAGCGGCGGCCAGCCTGGTCTTCTTTGCTGCCTTCTGCCTTCTTCTTTTCTTCTTATGTTAACGTGACACTTCCTCCTGCTGTAATGCCAGGTGTACGAGGCGGCGGCAATTTATATAGGCCTCTTATGACATCACAGTCCCAGCATGCTCCGGGACCCACGGAGCATGCTGGGACTGTGACGTCATAAGAGGCCTATATAAATCGCCGCTGCCTCGTACACCTGGCATTACAGCAGGAGGAAGCGTTGAGTCAACATAAGAAGAAAAGAAGAAGGCAGAAGGTGGCAAAGAAGACCAGGTGTGGAGTTCCCCCTCATGATTCATACCAAACGCTGTGGCTAGAATTTGCGGGAATCCAGGTTGGATCCCCGTCGAATTTCTATGACAGCTTTTTCCCATCGCGGCCAGCCGGCTCGGCGCTGGCTCCCGCGACGGGGCTCGTAGGTGGTCAATCTCGCCAAGAAAGGGAGCGAGATTGACATAATATCGCAGTCACCTACAGTAGATTGAATGAGCTATTATCTTTGTGTGACAGGTCCTTTTTAGAGGAGCACACCGGACATGGAGTGAACTGCGAGTGTTACCTTCAAACATAGGCTTTTATTGTGTATATTCAGTGAATTAGAAAGCACACCGCAGGAAGACTTATACATTTAGAAATGGTACAGTAAGTGAATTGCTGTTTAAACCTGCAAGGATGATTTAACTAGCTCTGTCTTCTCTCATTGATTATCCGTAAATTGCACTAATTTAGAGTCAGTCTCTGTGACACGTTAAGCATCGCTAGAAATTCACTCATAAAAATCATTAGAACAAGTCTTCAGTTTGTAGATCAGAATTTCCTAATCTTGCTGATTTTGGCAGTATATGACAACATTAAATCTCCTTTTAAACCCACCACCCAAAGGGATAAAATGAGGTTACATTTTTTTGCAGCCAAAATAATTTAGCTACCAGGGACTGTGCAACCTGATACAGTTTTAAGGGTAACTCCAAATTTATTGCAAATAAATTAAAAAAATCCCTCTAAGTAAGCTATAAACATATCAAGGATTTTAGCAAATATTTTGCATAATGATACCTTTCTGTGTTCTTGTCAGGAACCATGAAACAGACGGAGACAGAAAATGCATTTTATGCAGTCACATCTTTTAACAAAATGGTACAACTGGTACACATAGTCAAAACATAACCAGGGTTCGGTAGCCAAATCGGGTAGTCAGAATAAGCCAGGAAATAGGAAGCCAGAGATCAGTATAGTCAGAGGCAGCAGACAGGATCAGGAACCCGAAGGGACCTCAGCCAGGCAAGTCTTCAACAGGAACACAGCAGAGAGTCTCTAGAAGGTGAAGGCAATTGATGAAATTAACCAGGCAGTTTAAATAGCCAGAAGGGGCTGTCTGTGGGCTTGACTGACAAGCAGGATATGATCAACAGGGGAGCCATTGTGGAATGATGAGTACTGGCAATTAACTGACAGCTGAGCGCAACCTGAGCACAGAGAGGTAAGGGCTGAGAGCCCAACCCTGACAGTTCTAAAGAAACCACTGATTGTTTCACCATGTCCCTTCTGATTTCTGAATACTGACAAACTCTTCACTTGTCCTGTCAAAATACTGGTCAATTTACATACTTGTATGTACCTGAGATGATAAGGGTAGCCTCTTACACAGTTCTCGTCCACGCAACTGGAAGTTGAAACAGGGTCTGTAGGGGTAAGGAAAAGGAACAAGTGCCAAGGTGCTGACACTGAGGGATGGAACTTGAAAGCACTGGTATCAGGTGAGCAGGTGTACAGCTGGCTGTGCACTATGGATGTGCCAAGTTCAGTTAAAGGTTGAGTCAGGTCTCAAGCCTGGTATAGTGACAGCCAAGCGGAAAGATACCAGGTCATGGGCAGAGTCAGGGAGAGGAAGAGGTCAGCGATAAGAGGGGGCAAGGTATAAATTCACTGGGCAAAGGGGTAGTCAGTAAATCAGGCTGAGATAGGTAGCAAATAGGGATGATCTTCTTTTTAATTTGTTTTTATTGAAAATTTGCTTTCTCAAAAGAGACATATATATATAAGCAATAACATCAAAATTCAATATACGGACAACGCAGGTCCTCACATATTCTTCCACTGGACATAGTGTGGACAGTGGTATACAAAGCAGGGTTACAGCATGTTTGCCAAGTGCGTAAACAAGGTTCGGGGGCTGTGCGTCCTACTACACAATGTGGAGCCACAGCTCCCTTTATAGGGAAGCAGCGGTAACCCGGCATTACCGCAAGGGTTGCCTACCTTATTATGCAGTTCGGTGCAGTATGACAACATCTGTTTAGGTGGGAAGCCTCCCATCTACTAGGCCACCCATAGGGGCACGTCGCGTGCGCAGGGCCATATGTTGCATGCAAGCAAGTTGTCAGTATAACCATAGTGTTCATATATCGTAAACAGGGAGAATAGCAAATTTTAACGGTGTAAATATACAACAACGTACAAAAAGGACAGAGAAAAAAAAAAACAAAAGATAAAAAAAAGAACAAGAGGGAAAAAAAAAAAAAAAAAAAAAAAAAAAAAAAAAAACACATAAAACAGAACTTTTGTACCAAAGGTTCATAGTAATGTCCATTAAACGTTGGAGGGGAAGCTATGGGTTGGGATATTTAGAGACCCAGGGCAACCATTGTGCAAGAAAGGTCTGGGAAGTCCCGGATTGGTAGGCGAAGTGTTTCTCGTATGAGTATTGGGTAGAGACCCTATGTATCACTTCGTTAAGGATGGGGATCTGGGTGGTTTTCCATTTAGCTGTCAGGGCCAATCTGGCTGCTATCAAAATATGTACCACAATGCTCCTCATGGAGGCTGGGATAGGGGCAGTAGTGATGTTCAGTAAAGCTAAAGGCGGAGCAGGATGCACCGAGATACCTATGACAGAAGTTATTAGTTTAAAAACTTCATCCCAAAATTTGCGAATGTGTTTGCAGGTCCATAATATATGGAAGATATTGCCCCTATCTCCACACAATCTCCAGCAAAGGTGTGATTCTGAAGGGAAAATCAGCGATAGCCTAACTGGAGTGAGGTAGGACCTATGTACAATTTTCAACATGTTATCCCAATGATTGGTACAGTGGGTGTATCTGTAAGTCATCTTGATCGCTGTCGTCCACTCACCAGTTGAGAAGGAGATGCCCCAGTCTTTTTCCCAGTTTGTCATGTGTGAGGTCTTAGAAAATCGCTTAGTGCCATGTAATAGTCTATAAAACCAAGAAAGACCTCCGGGTTTATTATAGGATGAGCTGAGGTACGTCCATATGTCTATGGGCATGTCAAAGGTAAGTGTAGAATGTGACCTTTGGAAGTGTTGCAGTCTCGTGAGAGAGTATGCATGGGTACGAGGTTGTTTGGACAACACCTCTTGGACAGTTGTTAAACCTTCCTGTTTCCAAGCCGTAATTTTTAGGTCTGGGATGAGGTGTTCCACGGTCGTGAGGTCAGTGAGTCTGCGCTTATTTGTAGTCGAGGGGTCTAGATAGGGTTGGATATTTCCCCACGCTAATAGGGTAGCGTCAATAGAGGGTAGACTGATATGTTGTAGGGGTAGGTTCGTCACCTTAGCTAAGAGTAAAGCTGGGAGGTCTTTCCCTGTAATAATTGCCTTCTCAATCTTAACCCATAGTTTAGATGGGACAGGGTCAAACCAGGCCTTCATTTGATCTAGGATCGCTGCCCTATAGTAGTTGCGGAGGACGGGGAAGCCCATTCCCCCCTCCGTTCTGTGTCTTTGAACTGTAGCGAATGTTACTTTAGGCATTCTACCCTGCCAAATAAATTTCCTAAACATCTTGTCTGTTTGTAAGAAGAAGGATTCTGGAATTCTGATTGGGAGGGTTCTAAAGTAATAGAGAATTTTGGGCAAAAGAATCATTTTTAACGCAGCTATCCTGCCCAGCCACGACATCTCAAACGTTGTGATATGGTCAAGATCGGTTTTAATGGTTGCCAGAAGGGTGTTAAAATTCACCCTATAAGTATGGGTGGATGGAGAGACTAATCTAATGCCCAGGTAGGTGAGGGAGTTAGCCATCCATTGGAATGGGAATTTTTCTTTGAGGTGAGTAACCAGGGATTTGGAGAGGTTAATTGGAAGAATACAGGACTTAGTAATATTCAGTTTATAGTAAGATACTGCACCGAACTGCTGCAAGATTTCCTGAGCCTTTGCCAAGGAAGAAGCCGGATTTGTTACTGTCAGAACAACATCATCTGCAAAGAGACCTATCTTGTGGGTATCACCTGCAACCTCAATCCCCGAAATCTCCTTGGCCGACCTGATAGTTTCGGCGAGGGGCTCCATCATCAAGGTAAAGATTATGGGAGATAGTGGGCAGCCCTGGCGGGTGCCATTGGTAATATAGAATTGGTCGGAGATGGCACCGGACGAGAAGACTCTAGCTGATGGGCATGTGTACAATGCAGATATCGCTGACAGGATGGTGCCCTGCATGCCAAATTTCCTCAGGGTAGCCCTGAGATATCCCCAGTGCACCCTGTCAAAGGCCTTTTCGGCATCTAGTGCCAAAAAGGCCGCTGGGGCCTTCCTATTTTCCAGTATATGTATCAAATTGAGCAGCCTCCGGGTGCCATCTGGGGCTTGGCGCCCTTTTACAAACCCTACTTGGTCTGGTTTAACCAGGTGAGGGGTGACGTTGGCCAGCCTATTCGCTATAATTTTAGCATAGACCTTAAGGTCTGTGTTCAGGAGCGATATTGGTCTAAAGTTCTGTGGAGTATCCGGCTTCTTCCCTGGTTTGGGCAGGGTGACAATAGTAGCCTGTAACATTTCTTCAGGGAACTTAGAGGAGGAGGCAATACCGTTAAACAAGTCGCATAGAGGTGGGGCAAGAATGTTAGAGAACGTCTTATAGTACTCTGACGAGAAACCATCTGTACCTGGAGACTTATTATTGGGGAGAGCCTGTATGGTGTCTGAAACTTCTGTGAGAGTGATTGGGGAGTTAAGCATAGATAGCTGGTCAGTGGTTAAAGAGGGCAAGGAGACTGCGTTAAGAAACGTATTAATACTTAACTCCGTAGGTTGTGTAGTGTCTGAGTCTTGTTGGAGGTTATATAGGTCTTTGTAATATTTCATAAAAGCATTGGCAATATGTGTTGGGTGGGTTACCATTTTGGCAGTGTGCGGGTCTCTAATGTTTATTAAGCGGGCCTGCTGCTGTCGTCTAGTAATGTATCTCGCCAGGGCCTTCCCTGCTTTGTTGCCGTGGGCATAATACATCGCTTTTAATCTCCTTAAATGTGTTTGATGAGTGGTAATTAACAATAGACGGAGGTCATGTCTACATTTAAATAGGGAATCTTCTATCGTTGAAGTAGGTTGTGTTTTGTGTTGGGCTTCTAATTGTTTAAGTTTCTCCAGCAAGTCGTTTAGCTGTTTTGCCTTCCCCCTCTTTTGTCTAGCTGCAGCTTGAATTAACATTCCCCTGCTAAATGCCTTATGCGAGCACCATATTGATGCCATAGAGGCATCGCTGTTGTTATTAAAGGCAAAAAATTCTTTAAGTTGCAGACCAATCCTATCCGTTAGGACAGGGTTAGAGAGCAGTCCAACATTGTTCCGCCATAGGTAGGTCGGGGAAGAAAAGGATTCATCGCGTAGGAGAATAGACACAGGGGCATGGTCCGACCATGTTATAGAGTGTATAGTGACCTCTGAAGTCTTCTGCAGCAAAGGTAGGTCAGTGAGGATCAAGTCAATCCTGGAGTATGCCCGATGGGGATAAGAGTAGTGAGTATAATCCCTCTCCGAGGAATGCAGGCATCTCCAAGCGTCATACAAGTTGTGGTTATGGAGAAGCGATTGAATTTCTATCCTGCGGGAGGCCTGTTGTTGTGAGCAGTCCAAGGATTGATCAGGCACACAATTAAAGTCACCACATAGAAGCAGCGAACCTTTTTTGAGTTTGGTCACCTTCCTGAGCAACGAGTTTAAAAATCTTGGCTGGTTCTTGTTGGGTGCATAGACGTTAACTAGGGTGTAAGTTGTATTATTTAGATCACAGATTAGTATTATATATCTTCCGTTTGTGTCGCACACTAGCTCATGCATCTTAAATGCCACAGTATGCTTGATGGCTAGCAGGACCCCCCTCTTTTTAACTGGAGCAGTAGATTGGAAGATATGTGGGTATGCTTTGTGCGTACATTTGGGTTGTTTGGAGGTCATAAAGTGCGTTTCTTGGATGCATAATACATCTCCTCGAAGTCTGGTCATTTCGGACCACATTGAGGACCGTTTAAAGGGGCTGTTGAGCCCATGGACGTTCATGGAGATTATATTTATCGACATTGTGGCAATAGAAGGATATGCTTCACATGTGACAGAAAAGTCTCTGTATGCAGATGTAAGGGGGTAAAATTACCTGAAGGTGGCGCTGTTGCTCCAAAATTCGGTGGTTGTAAAGATCCTGTGGTATTAGCAATGCATGAGGTTTGTAGAGTTGCACAGAAGGGATCACATCCAGAACAGGGTTCCTTTGGTACATTGAGAGAAAAAGAAAACAACAAAAAAAAGAGACAGGTAACATGAGTCAAAACATAAAAAAAAAAACCGAACAGTTCCATTAAGTGCGATAATTCCGCAAGAGACACAGGGGGGTACGTCTCCCCGAGACCCAGAGCCAGCCACTCTGGTATTGAATTCAGTAAGGCAACAGGGTTAGCTGTGTCAAAAAGGAGGAGAGGGGAGCCAGATTGTGCTCCATAGTGAAAGGTACTGAATGTCATTTCTTCTGCCATTCAGGTGACATCCTCTGTACATCCTGGTTCTGCCATGTGGCCTCTATATCCTCCGGGATCAGTTTCCATTTTTTGGCCAGGGCAATCCCATCCTCAACGGTGGTGATCGCAAACGTGCGACCCTCTCTAGTAACTAGCAATTTTGTTGGAAAGCCCCAGGAGTACGGTATTTTATGGTTCTGCAGGATCTTGGTCAGAGAGGACAGGTTTTTGCGCGCCATCATGGTGTGTTTAGATAGATCAGCAAAGACACTAATGTCCGAGTAAGGGCCTGGTAGCGGTTGATTCTTCCGCGTAAATCGCATGAGGTCATCTTTAACGTGAAAGAAGTGTATGCGAGCAATGACATCCCTCGGTACCCCTTCAGGTAGGTATTTAGGTTTAGGGAGGCGATGGGCTCTGTCTACTATGATTTCATTAGCAGAAGTATCAGGGAGCATGGCTGCAATGAAGGTTTGTACATAGGGCCTGAGTTCTGCGGGGGTCACCGTCTCCTCCACCCCCCTCAGTTTTATATTATTCCTTCTTGATCTGTCTTCTAAATCACTTAATTTTTCTCTCAAGGCCTGAATGTCACTTTCTGTATCATTATGTGCATCTACTAGCTCATTGTGAGCTGTTGTGAATTCGCCCATTTTGTCTTCAACATGGCAGATCCTATCCCCTATGGCAGACACATCTCTCTTCAGCTGAGTCACACATAGCATCATATCTTTATGCAGGGAGCCTCTAAGGGTGATCAACATATCCCTCATCACTGTATCACTGAGGGGCTGACCGGTGGTGGGGAACTCATTGATGTGTTCCACAAAGTCACTGGTGCTGTTCTGTGAGTTACACCCATCCCCCAGCTCACCTGCATACTTGTGGGTTGAAGATTTCTTTTGCGCCGACTTCTGTGGGCTGCTGATGGGCGATGCCCCGGGAGAGGACCCTCCGCTGGCGCTGTGATGTGGTCGGTTGTCCGTGCAAAATTGTGGGGACGATTCGTTGCTGCCTCCGTGGCGCAGGCCGAACCGCGAGTCCGAGGCTTCGCCGCCATCTTGCGGCCTAGGTGTGCTCGCGGACGGATAAAAGTCCGTCAGTTTTTTCGGGCCCCTCTCCTTTTTCCTTTTCCCCATCGTAATCCAGGGGTTCTCTGGGAGGTAGGTAGGCTGTATGGTGCCTCAAAATGCTGTCGCAGTCGCTGGATGGAGCTGGCTACAGGTGGGTCTCGTGGAGCTCACTCCTCACACAGCCATCCGCCTCGGCTGCCGGCCACGCCCCCTCAATAGGGATGATCTTCATGTTCGGGTCAAACATGAGTTAGACTGGAACATTGGCTGTTCTCCCGTTCTCTGGATAGAAAACAATTTGGGGTGTTTACGGCAAATTCGAGAGCCGCAGAACACTCTTTAAAAGTCTATGGGAAAAATCAAAAGTGCTAATTTTAAAGGTTAATATGCAAGTTACTTTGTAAAAACTTTTTTTTCGGGAGCAGTGATTTTAATAATGCTTAAAGTGAAACAATAAAAGTGAAATATTCCTTTAAATTTCATACCTGGGGGGTGTCTATAGTATGCCTGTAAAGTAGTACATGTTTCCCGTGTTTCTAAAGGAAAAAAGTCATTTAAAACTACTTGTAGATACAATTAATTGTTGGGTCCCGGCAATACAGATAAAAGTCATTGAAAAAAAGACATAGTTTCCCCCCCCCCCAGGTCTATTACTTTGGGTCTGGTATGAATATTAAGGGAAACCCTGCGCCAAATTTTAAAAACAAATGTGTGGGTGTCCCCCAAATTCCATTACCAGGCCCTTCAGGTGTGGTATTGATATTTAGGGGAACCCTGCGGCAAATACAAAAAATAAGAAAAAAATGGCGTGGGGTTCCCCCCAAAAATCCATACCAGAGCCTTAGCTGAGCACACAACCTGGCAGGCCACAGGAAAAGAGGGGGGACGAGAGAGCACCCCCCCCCATCCTGATCTGTACCAGGCCACATGCCCTTAACATGGGGTGAATGTCCCCATGTTGATGGGGACAAGGGCCTCATCCCCATGGTTGTGGGGTCTGCTAGCGTGGGGCTAATTGAAATATGGACGCCCCCTTTAACAAAGGGGAACTCCAGATCCTGGACCCTCCTATGCCAATTGGTAACAGAGTACATTGTACCCCTACCATTTCACAAAGAAAGTGTAAAAATTTGTAAAAAACACACATACAAGCCTTTATTTAAAAATAAAATAAATACTGGGTAGGATAGCCGCTTTGAAAATGTCCCTTTTACCTAAGTTGATTTATTATTTTAGGACTATTCCCATTTGTATACCAGAAACTTTTTTGAATACGGTTGATAAGTTGTTCAGGCAATTCATTTGGAAAGGTAAACTACCCAGGGTCACCTACTCCTCTATTCAAAGACATAGATCTAATGGAGGTTTGGGTTTTCCGAATATCCGATTCTACTATAAAGCTGCTGTACTGGACCAAATGAAGGCCTGGTTTGAGCCGGAGTCTGAGAAACTCTGGGTTCAAATCGAAAAGGCTGTTGTCCAACATAGGGACCTTCCCTCCTTATTACTTGCCAAACTGACCAATGTAGAATTCCCATCTCCTTCACTGCCCTCCATAGTAGCGACTCTCTCGGCCTGGGAGACGCTTCACAGGGTCTGTGACTCTGTGTCTAAATTGCATCAAGAAGTTACTAATGTCAAAGTATATGAATTTTTAATTCCACACCTTAATGTACATAAGTGGTTGGAGGAGGGTATTCAGTCGTGGGGAGACTTACTCCTCAGAAACCCCTCCTCACACGTCTATGCTAAAGCTCAAATACTACACTTTAGATCCAAACATCCTAACTGCTCTTATGACATTCACGGTGGCGCATGGAGTTATCTGTTTTCTAACCACAGTAGGCCTAAGGGCCTGTCGTGATTTTACGCCCTACTCCAACAACGAGATAAATTCTCCAAAACATCTACCATGTCAAATTGGGAAAAAGATTTAGGGCCAGATTCTCATATATTTTCGGCGGCGTAGCGTAAGCCATTTACACTACGCCGCCGCTGCGTACTAGAGCAAGTGCTTTATTCTCAAAGCACTTGCTCCGTAGTTTTCGCCGGCGTCTCGTAAATCGCCAAGCGTAAACCCGCGCAATTCAAATGGGGCGGCTTGTATTTAAATTAAGCGCGCCCCCGCATCGAACGAACTGCGCATGCGCCGGCCGGGGAAAAAGCCCAGTGCGCATGCTCCAAAGGACGTCACGTTTTCTCTATGTAAACGACGTAATCGCAGCATACGCCAGCCCCATTGAGAATCGACGTACGCAAACGACGTAAACGACGCACAACACGACGCTGTCCCGAGGCCATACTTAACATGGCATCCAACGGCACCCGACGGTACTTCGTAAGGTTACTCCACATCGAAGCTGGGGTAACCTTACGCGGACGAAAACGACGTACGCGACGACGGGGCGGCGTAAAAGCGTTCGGGAATCGCCGTACTAGCCTCATTTGCATATGCAAATGAAAAAACAATGTGAAGGCCACCTAGTGGCCGGAGTTGTCATTACACCTACGATCCGAAAGTGTAATGCTTTTACACTTGTCGGATGTAGAAGCGTATCTATGCAAAAGTGATGCTAAGCATCACTCGCATAGATACGAGGACAAAAAAAGGCGATACGACGGGGTATCTGAGATACTCCGTCGTAACGCCTCTGAGAATCTGGCCCTTAGGATCCATTTTCTCTTCGGACTCTAGTCTATGCTGGCGGCAATGTGGGTCAAGGGGAAACCTATACCACATTCTTTGGGGCTGCAAAGAGGTACGCAACTTTTGGTGTGAAGTTTTTAAAGTAATAACCTCTGTTACTGGAGCGGTAGTTATCCCAACCCCTCAACTTGCTCTCCTCTCCTTGACCATTAATAGTATCCCCAAACAATTCAGAACCATAGTGACTCGTGTCTTAATAGCTGCCAGATTAACTATCTGTTTTGTTTTTCTTTTTCCTTTTTTTCCCGTGTCACTCTATTCCAAATTGTACTTTGAAATGTGTCCGGTGGGTTAAATAGTCTACGTATCCAATACTGCTTACTATTTCACGGGCCAATAGATCATTGTTATGTGTAGTAATCTATGATATCAATGCCTGCACCATACCGGCTTTAGGGGCCGACGCATCCACAAGTAGCTGTAGGATGCTAGGTCCATTCTACTTTATTGGTCATACGGGCATAATTCTTATTCGCTTTTTTTTTTACTTGATTGTTATTATGTTGTTGTTTCTTTTGTTGATTAATATCCCTACTAGGTACCGGAAAATTGTTGGTACTGTGTGTGCCGATATTGTAAAACGGCTTGTGTATGTTGTATGACAAATTTAATAAAAATCATTTGAAAGAAAAAATAAAATAAATAAATAAATTCCAGCAATGTAATCCTGTCAATGTCCAACAATGATTCATTCCTGCTGGAGAGTTGGACATTGACAGGCTTACATCGCTGTAATTTATTTATTTATTTTTATTTTTTAAAGGACTTGTCCAACTGTGTCTGTGTGTTTTTTTTTTACAAATGTTTACACTTTCTTTGTGAAATGGTAGGGGTACAATGTACCCGTTACCAATTCACATGGATGATGTCGGGATCTGCCAGACCTGAAGGGTATGGTTTGGATTTTTGGGGGGACCCCATGTCATTTTGTTTTAAATTTGGTGCGGGGTTCCCCTTAATATCCATACCAAACCTGAAGGGCCTGATATGGAATTTAGGGGGAACCCCTACATTTTTTTATTTCCCTTAATATTCATACCAGACTCAAAGGGCCTGGTAATGGACTGGGGGGGGGGTGTTGGCTGACATTTTTTTCAATAACTTTGATCTGTATTGCTGGGACCAGACAATTAATGAATGGCCACGAGTAACTTTTTTTCCTTTAGAAATTACTTTTATCGGTGTTCCGCGGCTTTACCCCAAATTGTTCGATGTTCACCGAACAGCCAATGTTCGAGTCGAACTCATGTTCGACTCCAACATAAAGCTCATCCCTACTCCAGAGCTTAAAAAAAGCAGAAGCTCTGCTGACTTTCATCCATTCATGTTAAAGCAAAAATAATTTTTTTCTTAAATTTTCCCTGCACAAGTTTGGGTATTCTTTTCAATGTGAAGGTTTACTGCATTTACTGAGGTTTAGGTAATGCAATCTGGCAACCTAAAAACCCATGGCTTGACAGCAGAGACTGGCACAATGTACCTTTGAATTCATACTGCCTTCCATTAGTGTATATAAAGATTTGAGTACTTTTATTTACAAATATTATTTTTAAGGCAGGCTTTAGGAGATCCACTCAGGTCATGCAGTTAGGGAAGTGCTGATCTATAGAGGTTTAAGAAGATAGAAACAAATAAACAACTATTTATATTCATTCAAAATTGTAAGCAAATGTAAAAGGATGAAAAACATTGTAAATATAAGTCAATCAAAGTAAAGTAAAGTCACAGAGTACAGAATGACCGTTAACATATCCCAGAGTGGTTTAAAACAAATAAGAACAAATAAAAACACACACACCTTAGGTAGATATTAAAGTGCTACTAAACCCATGAATCTGCATTCACTTGATTTGGTCTCCCACAGAAAAAAATTACAAGGAAATGCATTAATTTTAGTAAATATAGACAACTAAATACCTTTCTTCATCAGAATTACATAGCAGTCTTGTGACTTCTATCAATGTCTGGCCGAGCACTGGTTAATGCTTGTAAGAGTTGTTTTTGAATGCCTTATGAGGCGGCAGGACCCTTGACCCTCTGTCTGGACAGTGCTGATTGGCCCTGTGCTGATCACATGCACCCTCCCCCAAAAAACCTCTTCAGCAATAAACATCAAACTGAGCATGTGCAAAGTGCCCCCAAAGCTCTATACTATCAGGAAATGGATTGGGGACAGTAAAAGAAGGGAAGGATCAGAGGAGACAGTTTTTACAATGCACATAATTAACCCCTTAGGTTCCACAGTGAGTATAACAAACAAGCCTTACTGCATTTAAAAACTGATTTTACTGTTGTTGGTTTAGTAACACTTAATAAATCATTTGATGTATTTTTTTTATATATATATAAAGAGTGTAGATACTTGCATCTGACTTGGTAACAACCTCTCGCAGTCCCTATACCGCATAGCTAATACTGAGCAGGGGTCAGCACAAGGTGCTAATCAGGTCATATCCTTCACTGTCCAGTCACTGGCTCAGGGGAAAGAAGGATAGATATCAGAATGGTGCTTAGAGAGGTTGCACCTGGTGAGGCAGAGGTATCTGGACAAGGTGAGAGGCTCTTCAGCCAGGCAAGAGGCCCTTCACTGTTAGAACCATCAAGAAGGCAGCTATGCTAGAGCCTAATAACATGCAGCTCCTCCAGAAAAGCTAGCTAGCTTTTGTGGGGAGCACCATGACACTACCAGAGTACCCCAGTCCCAAGTGTGGTTGCCAACATTTGTCCTTGGGCATTGCACACCTCCAGCTGTTCATAATCTATAAGGATAATCTTAATCAGGTGTTTGTGTTCTGCACTGTCTTATGGAAGTGATTCTCAGCTTCATTCTATGTTCTCCAGCCGTCTGCACTGCTGAACTACGGCATCTTGAGGAGCAAATCTTGCAGAAAATTCTTCTTTGTCCATGGTTTCATCTACAGTCCCCTTCGTCACCTCAGGACACAATACTGGGTACTAATAGGGGCTATTGAAAGGAAGCATAACGATCACTTTGAGACAGCAAAGTTCAGAAGCACAGACTTTGGGACAGGTGTGGATTACACTTTTTTTTCTTTTGATCTTCAGAGGCCGGGTGGATTAAAACACTGAACTTTTTTCGACTGGGAAGCCAAGATTGTTTTTTTTTTCTGATCTTAGGCTTTGCAGCCTAGAGGCAAAATCGGGGGACTTATAGACCCCAGATCTCGCTGTAAATGGGACCTGTCATGAACTATTCCTATTACAGGCGGTCCCCGGATTACAAACATCCGACTTACAAAGGACTCCTACTTACAAACAGAGGGAGACAACAGGAAGTGATAGAAAATCTACCCCTAGGAAGGGAAATTCACTCCTCTTAGGCCGCGTACACACGATCGGTCAAACTGATGAAAACGGGCTGAATGACCGTTTCATTGGTCTAAACCAGTGCTTCTCAATTATTTTCTGTCATGCCCCCCCTAGGAAGAAGAAAACATTTTGCGCCCCACCGCGCAACTGTAAATAGTATCATTTGTCTATAAAATTGTTATAAGTACACCTCTGCATAACACTGTATCCTTATTAACGTATAAGGGAATAAAAAAAAGAAAGAAATGTGGATCCTACCTCCTCTCCTTGACCCCTGCTCTGTATGTTCTTTCTGTGCTTCAGCTCTTGTATTCCCACCTGGTGATGCATGTGGATGTATCTTTGCGACTCTGCCTTGATGACATGCCGGCGTCCTGCTCTTTCTCCTCTGTGAGTGGCACTAGGAACCGGCGTATTGATTCCTGTATGTCTCCACGGGTCCTCTGCATGTGTCACGTGCGTTGGCGGTCACGTGGTCCTCTGCGTCGGGCTGCTACTGGGGCTACGCTGGGACAATCTCCAGTGATCGCGCCGCGCTGCTTCCTCTCTCCAGCCGTAGAGTTGCTAGGCAACCGACGCTGTGTGGTACGCCACTTGCGAGTGAGTCGGATAATCCGATCTGGACATCCAATATGACAGTGGTTGCCGAGGTCAAACGAGCCCCCCTTTACGGAGCCTCGCACCCCCCCTGGGGGGCGCGCCCCACTATTTAAGAAACACTGGTCTAAACCAATGGTGTGTGGGCCAAATCAGTCAGTTATCCTTCGGTCAAAAAAAAAGAAGGGAACTTGCTTTAAAATTTGACTGATGGACGCCTGACCGATGGGTCAAAACCGATCGTTAATATGCAAAAGCATTGGTTAAAAGGCCGTGCATGCTCAGAATCAAGTCGATGCATGCTTGGAAGCATTGAATTTCGTTTTTTTCAGCACGTTGTTGTGTTAAAACACATAAACATCACCGCGCTCTAACACAATCGTTTTTTTAACCGATGGTGTGTAGGCACAACAGACCATCAGTCAGCTTCATCCGTTAACCGATGAAAATGGTTCTTTGGACCGTTCTCATCGAATGGACTGATCGTGTGTAGGCGGCCTTAGAGTTTTCCCTCTTAGGCCTCATACACATGACCGAGGAACTTGTCTGAAAAGACACATCGTTTTCCCAACTAATGTTCCTTGTTAGGCTTGTCGAGAAACTTGACAAGCTGTCTTTGCGTTCACACAGTCAAGACCAAATCTCCTCGTTCTCAAGTGCGGTGATTTCAACACATACGGCGGCAGGGGAAGTT
The DNA here is from genome assembly GCA_029574335.1 of Rana kukunoris. Lineage (NCBI taxonomy): Eukaryota > Metazoa > Chordata > Amphibia > Anura > Ranidae > Rana > Rana kukunoris. The sequence goes on along the minus strand of CM056051.1, from coordinate 459,146,955 downwards.
CGATTCCACTGGCACAACCCTTGGGGCTGCTTTTGCTAATCTCATGTTACTGCGTGTTAGGTAAAAGTTTGGTAAGATGTGTACGCAAACATCCCCACAGAGACACCTGATCTCTAGTATATATAAGATTCTTATGGATAGCATTCCCAGTTGCCCAGACTCGGCTCGGGCTGCCTGGGAGTCTGACCTTCAGATCCCCCTAAACAAGGAGGACTGGACTCGCATCGATGAATACACCCACAAGGGGTCTCTTAATGTTGCTATACAGGAAAATTGTTACAAAATTGAAACACGCTGGTATAGGACTCGGGTCCTCTTACACAAATTCTCCCCAGCCGTCCCAGAAACATGCTGGAGATGCGGGAAGGGGAGAGGGACCATGCTCCACATATGGTGGGAATGTGATTCCCTCCAGCCATTCTGGAAAGCAGTGCATGAAATTATTGCGCATGTTACTACTTATACTCTGGATTACTCCCCAGCACAGTACCTCTTGCACCACACACACCTCACCAGGCCCGAATATTTTAAATCCCTGGCCATGCATATGGTGAACGCGGCAAGACTCTGCATCCCGGTACATTGGCGCTCTACACACGCTCCGACGATTGGGGAATGGTTTGGTAGGATCTCTAAGATCGAAGAAATGGAAGAGCTAATCCATATCTCCCAAGAGCGCATCACAAAATTTACTAACACATGGGCATGCTGGGCTCATTTTAAGACAACTCAGCGCTTTTGGGCTCACGGTCCTTAGATTGTAACCATTGCGAGCCTAGACATATCGAGCTGACGTGGTGGATTCTGACCTATACGACCACCCTGGTGGTGGACCGCTGGCACTGATGACCCCTTGTTCCCTGTCCCTTCCCTGAACCCCCCCCTTTTTTTTTTTCTTTCTTTCTTTTCTTTTTCTTCTCTTTCTTCTTTTCTTTTTCTCCTCTCCTGTTCTCCTCTTTCTCTCTCCCTCTTCTTCCCCTCTTTACCCTCTCATTCTCTCTTTCTTTGAAAAGCACTCTGGGTTGTGTTTTCATTTACGATCGTGTTGCTATATGTTACCAACCCTAGATGTTGGGATTGGAGTATTGACAGACATGATAGCCATGGACAGTTTGTGCTATATTAATAGGCCATGTAAACCTGTAAAAATGTACACTATTGTGCTTTTGTTGTCTGTTCAATCTGATGTTCTGTTTTTTCTTCTTTCAAATAAAGAAATTTTCTTATGAAAAAAAAAAAAAGTTTGGTAAGAGACATTTGCACTTTTCAGTCTGTTACAGCGTGACAAATGTGCTATTTCCATTACAAACGCTACTTTTACCGAAGATGCATGGGTTTCTGAACATACACACCAACGTGTTTCTCGTTGAAAACCAGCCCGACGAGGAGCACGACGAGCAAATTGAGACTTACGTTGAGGAAAAGGAGAACTTGCTCTCTTTTTTCCTCGTCGAGTTCCTCGACAGTTTTCTCGATGAAAAGCATACAAACGACAGTTTTCCTCGGCAAAAAAGCTCTGCCACCAAGTTTCTTGATGGATTCTGTTGAGTTTCTCAGTCGTGTGTACAAGGCATAAGGGAAAAAGATGTCTCCACTGAAACTGTATCACCAATCCTTGTTTCCACAACAACCCACAATTTTCAAAATCCAATTGTCATAGGGACAGAAATCCAGGTGAAATCTTCTGAACAGGGGCACAGACAGCAAAACAAATCTTGCAGGGGTGTCTTCCAGTGGCAGCTGGTGTTTTTTTGGGGGGGAGGCAGAAAACTGCCCCATGCAGCCCGTGGTGGCACTAACCCCCACCCACGTCTGCCGGTCGGTCTGGCACTCACCCCATCTAAGTGTCTGTTGGTGGGCTGCGGGCAGCGGCTCTGGTGTCCTCTGCTCCAGAATGGTGGACCTGATCTAGGTGGTGGGTGGTGGGCGGCGGCTCCGGCGTCCTTGTCTCCAGCACAGCGGATTTTCGCTGTGGGTCTCCTGTCTCATCCTAGGCACTAGGCATCCAATAGAGCCTCTGACTCTAATCACGTGCATAAAAAAAAAAACACACACCCTATTGGAATTCATAGTCTGGTGCCCTGTATGTAGATCAGGGGGCCGGACGCATTGATAGGGTGGGTGGTGCCCGTGCTCCCCTAATGGTATTAACCCTTCCCTATGCTATCCAAAAAAACTAAAAAAATTAAAAAATGTACTTGTTCCAACTTACAAACAAATTCAACTTAAGAACAAACCTACAGACCTTATCTTGTTTGTAACCCAAGGACTGAATGTACAAGGGATGTTTACATTCCTTGTAATTGGAGTAAAAAAAGTTTAAAATTCTATTTCTTTTCTTCTTTTCTTGTCTTTTTATTTTTGAATAGAATATTTTGAGATGTTTATGTAGTTTTTCTTGATACTGTGTAAAACATGTTTTGGTCATTATTTAATTGTTATGCTGAATCTAAATAAAATAAAATAAATATATATATAAACAAAAAGAAAGAGTGTAAAATAAAAATATTAAAGTAAAAAAAAATAATTAATTAAAAGGCCCGTCCCCTCATGCTCACACGCAGAAGCGATCGCATGCGTAGGTATCATCTTCATATATAAATACCATTCAAACCACATATGTGATTGTTAGAGCAAGAGCAATAATTCTAGCACAAGACCTTCTCTGTAACTTCTAACCTGTAAAATTTCATAAAAAACATAACCCATGGAGATGTTTAAGTACAAAAGTTTGGTGCCATTCCACAAGTGTGCTCAATGTTTAAGTGTGATGTTAGATATCTATGTACTAGGCATAACATCAACTTTTACATTACGCAAAAAAATTGGGCTAACTTTACTGTTTTTGCTTTGAAATGAAAAGTGAAAAAATTAAAGAGTTATTTTCCCCAAAAATAGAGTTTAAAAATTTGCTGTCCACATACCGTGTGGGACTTATAAAAACAATTCCCTAGGCCCTAGATTACTGTGGCAGGGTAGGGGGAGGGGAGATTTTGACTTAGACAGTAGTGTTGCTCACGAATATTCGCATTGCGAATATTCGCTACGAATATTGCATATTCGAGTATTCGCGAATATCTCGAATATCGCGGCGAATATTCGCTATTTCGAATATTCGTATTTTTCAAATTTCGCAATAAAATTCGCAATAAAATTCGCAATCGCGATATTCGTAAATATCGAATATTCGTGATATTTTATAAAAAAAAAAAAACGCGAAATTTTGCATTAGCGAAATTTCGCATTGGCGAAAATTCGCATTTTTTTTTTTTATAAAATATCACGAATATTCGATATTAACGAATATTCGCGACCGCATATGTGAAATTTCGCTTTTTTTTTTTTATAAAATATACCGAATATTTGTAAATATCGAATATTCGTGATATTTTATTAAAAAAAAATCGCGAAATTTCGCATTAGCGAAAATTCGCATTGGCGAAAATTCGCAATTTTTTTTTTATAAAATATCACGAATATTCGATATTAACGAATATTCGCGACCGCATATGTGAAATTTCGCTTTTTTTTTTTTTTTATAAAATATACCGAATATTCGTAAATATCGAATATTCGTGATATTTTATAAAAAAAAAAAAATCGCAAAATTTTGCATTAGCGAAATTTCGCATTGGCGAAAATTCGCAATTGTTTTTTTATAAAATATCACGAATATTCGATATTAACGAATATTCGTGACCGCATATGTGAAATTTCGCTTTTTTTTTTTTTTTTTTTAAATATACCGAATATTCGTAAATATCGAATATTCGTAATATTTTATAAAAAAAAAAAAAAAAATCGCGAAATTTCGCATTAGCGAAATTTCGCATTGGCGAAAATTCGCAATTGTTTTTTTATAAAATATCACGAATATTCGATATTAACGAATATTCGCGACCGCATATGTGAAATTTCGCTTTTTTTTTTTTTTTTTTAAATATACCGAATATTCGTAAATATCGAATATTCGTGATATTTTATAAAAAAAAAAAAAAAAAAAAAACGCGAAATTTCGCATTAGCGAAAATTCGCATTTGCGAAAATTCACAATTTTTTTTTTATATAAAATATCACGAATATTCGATATTAACGAATATTCGCGAATATTCTTCGAAAAATTCGCGAAATATCGCGAAATCGAATATGGCGTATTCCGCTCATCACTATTAGACAGAAGCCAGCAGCACAAGGAACACTTCGCATTGATAGTAAGTCATGTCCCTTGTGCTGATTTTTTTTTTTTTTTTACAAAACTTAGTAAACATATAGTTTACTGAGGAATGTTAATTTTAAAATGTTCAATCTGTTAAGCTAAAATATTACCCTGGTTCACACTATGAATCGCACAAAAGGGCACAACTTTCTGTTCGATTCAGCACTGACAGTGAGCAAGGACATCCCTTAAAATGGAGTTCCCCCTAAAAATGGAACTTACGCTTTAAGTGAAGGTGCGCTGGGCGGCCACTTCTTGCGTCCACATCGCTGGACTGTGGGGCAGGTAAGTGTCCGATTATTATTAGTCACCAGCTGCAGTATTTGTAGCTGTTGACTTTCAATATTTGTTTCTAGGCGGAATTGCCTGGTGCCTTGTGCCAGAAACTGTGGGCACACTTCCATGTGCCTGCACGCATGTGCACACATTCCTGTGCTCACGTGCGAGCCTATGCTTTTTTTCATTACTGATGCACCTGTGCCCCCTTTTGTCACACTGGCTAGTGATCGATAAGAAAATTAAACTGTTGGCTGGTAAAGTTGGGACCTTCGAAAAAAGTACAACAGTTCCCAGCAGACAACAAGTAAACTCTGAGGCAAAGTCCTGTGTGATGAGAGCCTTCTCCAAGGTTTCTCCTGATGGTGGTCAGCTAGCTTTTAGACTGTCCTCTCCTTTCCTTCCAGCAGCATACAGACACACTTCTATTTGCTTTGTTTCATCATTCAATCACTGTCATACAGGATTGTTCAGACCCAGCCAAGATGGCTGGCCCCTGATACTCAAAAGATTAACATTGCAAAGTGGATTCCTAAAGATGGCTACTGTTCTTCTGTACCTTAATGAATATTTAGTTTAACCCTGACCACACTACAGAATGACATTGCAGCAGCAACAAAGCAGATGTAAAATGAACACAATAATACTACACTATACTATACTATGCTATACTATACTATACTATACTAATCTATATTATATGTAATATGAATACATAACATTGGGAGGCATTAGTTGATTTAAAAAAGATGAGCCAGAATAGTATAGTATTGTCACTCTACATAATAAATAAAAATTCCATCAAAATGTTCTCTGGTATGAGGAATGTGAATTGTGAAAAGGAGGGTAGACATTCTTCCATCTACATTGTAAGAATAACATGTGCAGATAGAGCCAAATTTAGAAAATTCTCGTTCTGGAACTCCTGCTGGGATAATGGAGAGGAAGAACTCCAGTTCTGTGAACATATTTATGCTTCTTACTTTTTCCTTTGTAAGTAATGGAAAGAAACTTTGCCAAGCAACAATACTAAAAGATCATTATGTCAGGATTAAAGGTCTATAATACATATTAAACTGAATTCTGGGTTTTCCATTCACAGTCATTGCTAGTTTACCAATTTGTGTTGCTTTATTGTCAGTACAAAAAAAATCCCAGAATTGCTGGATAAGCAAAAGCAGCACCTTCCTCTCCCATGTCCTGCTGTCTTTACAGTGCAATCTTGTATTTAATGGTTCTTAAACTGAAATTGTTCTTTTCCCAAACAGCAAAGCACGTGGGGAGATAAAAGCTCTAATTCACAGCTGAGAGATATCATTAAAGTGCATCTAAACCCAAAAACAAAAAAATGAAAGTAGTGAAGCTTACAAGTCCATAGATGTGGTGGCTGCATTTGTTTTCTTTTTCACATTTTTTTCCTTTATTTTAACCTGGTAAACCTTCACTGAGCAGCATTGTCACCCCAAGACAGCGAGTGTGTTAAGGACTGCATAGCACTGTTAGGATTACATTTCTTTTTTCCCTTCTTTTTTTTTTCTCTTTTTGTCCACAGAACAAACAGAGAACAATGCTAACTGTTGGGTGAACAGATTTTTTTTTTTTGCAATTCTCAAAAATAAATTGTAACGGCATGACCCGTGATAAAGGAATGTGATGTGTCTCGTCAGTATCGGTGCCGAAATGTCTGCATAGTAATTAGCCATAGTGTGTGATGAGGGGGGTGGAGATTGCATTGTCCTGTGATTAACTTTAAAAGACTGTACTGGATATATAAGCAAGCTAAGAAACCAATAAAGTATTCATTCATTTGGAAACCAGAAGATAGAGCGGTCAGACTCATTTTCTGGGGAATTGATATGGATCGTGTATGTAGGATTGTCGGAGTGTGTTGGATAAGCTTGTCGTGGGTGGATGGAAGGACGTAAACGGTGGTGACCGTTACATTGGTGGCACAGCAGTGGGATGATTCCATCTTCAGAAGGACGGCTACAAGGGCACAGGACAATGGAGACACAGTATGAACGGCTGAAGCTCTCTACCCTCAAGGACTTACTGGAGAGCCGGGGCAGACCGGCCAGCAACCGTAAGAAAAGGGACATTATCAATTTTTTTGATCGGGCTGTTAGACATGGACTGGCACAATATGGTCCTAATCCTCCACCGGAGATCATAGACCGGGTTATATCGGCTGTGGATGCCACATTGCTACAGCGAAGAAGTGCTGCAGCAGCTGAAGTCACAGCAGCACCAACTGAAGAAAGAGGAGGGGTGCAGATACCAGTCTCCATGGAAGAGGAATTCCAAAGGAGGTTAGAAGAGATGCGGATACAGCACAGAGGACCAGCATCAGAGGAGGCCCTGCTCGGATGGTCGGATGTGATTCGGTGCCATCTCTGGAAGGAAGCGCTACAGTAGGTGACTGGGATATTGTGTCAATCTCGCTCCCTTTCTCGGCGAGATTGACCACCTACGAGCCCCATCGCGGGAGCCAGCGCCGAGCTGGCTTGCCGCGATGGAGAGCGAGCGCGTCATAGAAGCGACGGGGATCCGACGCGGATTCCCGCCAATTCTACACGTGGGCGGAGTTTGTTATGAATCCTGAAGGAGAAATCCCCGCCGGATTTTTAAAGAAAAATCCGGCATGGGTTCCCCCCTCAGGAGCATAACGGGCCCTTAGGTCGGTTACGGGTTGTAAGGAGACCCCCTACGCCGAAAAAACGGCGTGGGGGTCCCCCCACAATCCATAACAGACCCGTATCCAAAGCACGCCGGCCGGCCAGTCAGGAAGGGAGTGGGGGCGAGCGAGCGCCCCCCCCTCCTGAGCCGTACCGGGCAGCATGCCCTCAACATGGGGGGGTCAGGTGCTCTGGGGTAGGGGGCGCACTGCGGCCCCCCACCCCAGAGCACCCTGTCCCCATGTTGATGAGGACAGGGCCCCTTCCCGACAACCCTGGCCGTTGGTTGTCGGGGTATGCGGGCGGGAGGCTTATCGGAATCTGGAAGCCCCCTTTAATAAGGGGGCCCCCAGATACCGGCCCCCCACCCTAAGTGAATGAGTATGGGGTACATTGTACCCCTACCCATTCACCTGCAAAACAAAAGTTTAAACACAAATAAACCACACAGTGTATTGAAATATTTTATTAGTTGGCCGCCGGGGGGGGTGTGTATGATCGCTTTTAGAAAAGCGCCCACCTCCGGCGGGCTTCTGTGGGGGGGTGGGTGCCGCCGTCTGGTTCTTTTCCGCCGCCGGGGGGGGCGCTTTGATAAAAGCGCCCACCACCCGGCGGGCTTCTTTCGACGTCTTCGGCGGCTGGGGGGTCTTCTCCCACTCTCCGGGGTCTTCTCCCGCTCTCCGGGGGTCTTCTCTGCTCTCCGGGGGTCTTCTCCGCTCTCCGGGGGTCTTCTCCGCTGTCCGGGGGTCTTCTTCTTCTTCAGGACTCGCCGCCGCTATCTTCGTGTGTTAGCTCAATTACTAGCGGCGGCGGTCCCCTCTTCTGCGACGTCGGCGTCTTCTTCTTCTTCTTCTTCTTCTTCTTCTGCTGTCCAGATGTTGACGCGACGCTTCCTCCCGCTGTTATGCCCGGCGCGCGGCTCGCAGCGAAATATATAGGCCTGTCTTGTGACGTCGCAGTCCCATCATGCTCCGGTAGGTACCACGTGATACCTACCGGAGCATGATGGGACTGCGACGTCACAAGACAGGCCTATATATTTCGCTGCGGGCCGCGCGCCGGGCATAACAGCGGGAGGAAGCGTCGCGTCAACATCTGGACAGCAGAAGAAGAAGAAGACGCCGACGTCGCAGAAGAGGGGACCGCCGCCGCTAGTAATTGAGCTAACACACGAAGATAGCGGCGGCGAGTCCTGAAGAAGAAGAAGACCCCCGGACAGCGGAGAAGACCCCCGGAGAGCGGAGAAGACCCCCGGAGAGCGGAGAAGACCCCCGGAGAGCGGGAGAAGACCCCGGAGAGTGGGAGAAGACCCCCCAGCCGCCGAAGACGTCGAAAGAAGCCCGCCGGGTGGTGGGCGCTTTTATCAAAGCGCCCCCCCCGGCGGCGGAAAAGAACCAGACGGCGGCACCCACCCCCCCACAGAAGCCCGCCGGAGGGGGGCGCTTTTCTAAAAGCGATCATACACACCCCCCCCCGGCGGCCAACTAATAAAATTTTTCAATACACTGTGTGGTTTATTTGTGTTTAAACTTTTGTTTTGCAGGTGAATGGGTAGGGGTACAATGTACCCCATACTCATTCACTTAGGGTGGGGGGCCGGTATCTGGGGGCCCCCTTATTAAAGGGGGCTTCCAGATTCCGATAAGCCTCCCGCCCGCATACCCCGACAACCAACGGCCAGGGTTGTCGGGAAGGGGCCCTGTCCTCATCAACATGGGGACAGGGTGCTCTGGGGTGGGGGGCCGCAGTGCGCCCCCTACCCCAGAGCACCTGACCCCCCCATGTTGAGGGCATGCTGCCCGGTACGGCTCAGGAGGGGGGGCGCTCGCTCGCCCCCACTCCCTTCCTGACCGGCCGGCCGGCGTGCTTTGGATACGGGTCTGTTATGGATTGTGGGGGGACCCCCACGCCGTTTTTTTCGGCGTAGGGGGTCTCCTTACAACCCGTAACCGACCTAAGGGCCCGTTATGTTCCTGAGGGGGGAACCCATGCCGGATTTTTCTTTAAAAATCCGGCGGGGATTTCTCCTTCAGGATTCATAACAAACTCCGCCCACGTGTAGAATTGGCGGGAATCCGCGTCGGATCCCCGTCGCTTCTATGACGCGCTCGCTGGAATGTACTTTTACTATTCCAGCGAGTGCGAGATGTCGGCAGCCTGTCGCCGAGATTCAGCGCGATGCTGGCGTGCTGAAAACACATTCTCGGCGGCAGGCACTGTAGCTCTGGAGCAGCAACACCAAGGAAAGGTCCTCCCCTCCATCTATATAAGGTACTAACCGCATTATGACGTATGAATGCCGTTGTTGGGGGAACAACCGAAGCAGGAGTGGATAGCGGAGTTAAGCAGGCTGATCCGGGCAGAGATGCAGCTGGACGAGAGCTACAGAGCCCTCCGGTGGTATGTAGCCCAAGAGTGCCTGTGGTCAGCGGATGACAGCCCCACAGAAGGCTATGACTATGATGGCCTGGGATTGTTGTATTGGAGGATATCCAGTGATCCAGACTTTGGGGATGATCGGTAGTGGCGCTTGGAGGACATAATGGAGCACAGAGAGGAAAGATTGAATATCTCGGAAGGGCATTGGTTACAGGAAGATTTGGAATTTCTGGCCATTCAAGAATGGGAGCTGGAAATCGCCTACAGACAGCTGCTAGACTTGGCTCAGCAGCAGGTTGGGGCTCCCATTGCCTGCGACTATGAGGAAAGTTCAGATGACAACTGTGGAAATCCTGAATCAGCAGTGGAAAATATGGAGATTGCCATCCTTAAAGCCGAAGCGGATGGTGTGGAGTTCCAGGAAGCCGGGGCGGTTGGCCCCTCTCTCCAGAAACAAGCTGAGGTGATAAAGCTTTTACTCCCAGCTGAATCACTGGCAACAGAGCAGAGTGCCCCAGGCCTCTGCTCCCAACTAGCAGGAGAGGGAGCTCCTGTGGTAGGGGATGGGACTGTGGTCTCCCCTCACAGCAACCCAGCGGAAGAGCTGGCAACAGAGCAGAGTGTCACGGGCCTCTGCTCCCAACTAACAGAAGAGGGGGTCCCTGTGGTAGTGGATGGGACTGTGGTCTCCCCTCACAGCAACCCAGCAGAAGAGCTGGCCACAGAGCAGAGTGTCATGGGCCTCTGCTTCCCACTAACAGAAGAGGGGGTCCCTGTGGTAGTGGATGGGACTGTGGTCTCCACTCACAGCAACCCAGCGGAAGAGCTGGCAACAGAGCAGAGTGCCCCGGGCCTCTGCTCTCCACTAATGGAAGAGGGGGTTCCTGGGGTAGTGGATGGGACTTCAGTCTCCACTGACACAACCCCAGAAAATGGTGCGGCACTGGGACAGGAAGATGTCGGCTTTGCAAGCACCGAGGGATTTTCACCTAGCACCAGTGGGTGGGATTTTAGTCTCCACTGGTATACCCCAGGAATGGGGGGGGCAGTTGGCCCAGATCCAAAACAGCATGATTGACTGAGCCCAGCCACCCTGTCTTCTCTCCAGCAGCTAAAAGGACTCTCCCCAGTGGCAGGTGTGTTCTCTGAGAGAGGCAGAGGTTGGCGGGGTGAGTAATGCTCAGTTTTGAGCTATTTATTTGGGGTACAGTATGGATACCAGCATTGGAGAACTGGAACTACTGACTGACTTCGGAGTCAACCCGTTTGGGGTTCCCTCCTGTGTCCGTCTCCCACCGAAAGGGGAGAGATGTAACAGAATTACCCGTGACAAGCGGAGACTTTTAAAGGATGAAAGATACTCCTGTGCCAGCGGCACTAATAACTCCTGGGTCTAAGCCCACCCTGTGCCCTTTTGGGCGTAGGGTGGCTAATAAAATCATACTTCATGTATTACATGAGATAAGAAATTATTGATACGTCATATTGCAGGATGTCTTGAGATATTACCAGTCAAAAGAATGTCTCTTTAATGCTTAGCTGAGGCTATTGAAATGCTAAGTGAGGTCTGCTCCTGACAGACCTTTTCATTGTGTGATAAAACTGTTTAAAGCCCTATATTTACACTTAAAAGATTGGGTATTCAGGATCACACGTCTCTCTTCAGATGTATTGAATTACCATGTCAATTATGTTTAGTAAAGGTGTTAATTCAGGTCTGCTCCTAGACCTCTTCATTGTGTGATAACACTGTGTGATAGCCTATTGATGCCCAGGTGTTAAGACCCTTCTGCCAGAGACAGTGAAGGGAAATTCATTGTGTGATTTTATTTTGTTTGAATTCTATTGATAAAGGAATGTGATGTGTCTCGTCAGTATTGGTGCCGAAATGTCTGCATAGTAATTAGCCATAGTGTGTGATGAGGGGGGTGGAGATTGCATTGTCCTGTGATTAACTTTAATATGCTGTACTGGATATATAAGCAAGCTAAAAAAACAATAAAGTATTCATTCATTTGGAAACCAGAAGATAGAGCGGTCAGTCTCATTTTCTGGGGAATTGATATGGATCGTGTATGTAGGATTGTCGGAGTGTGTCGGATAAGCTTGTCATGGGTGGATGGAAGGTCGTAAACGGTGGTGACCGTTACAAAAATAATAAAACATTTTCAATTGTATATTTAAAGGACAAAAAGGGTGCAAATTAGAGAAATGTATTATAGAGTTACTAGAGTTATTACCAGAGAAAATACTCCAGTCCAGAGGATTTACTGTCACCTAAAGATGGTATTTTCTGAAGGGTATTCGGCAACCTCAAAACATAAAATGTACACATTGGGGTTGATTTACTAAAGGCCAATAGACTATGCACGTTGCCAAGTGCAATTTCACTCTGTAATTCCAGTTGCTCTAGAGTAGGGATGAGCTTTGTTTTTGAGTCAAACCCATGTTCGACTCGAACATCGTATGTTCGACCATTTGTCGAATAACGAATGTTATTGGCTGTTCGCACCAAATTTGAGCGGCGTGTCATGGCACATAATTTACTGCGACATCGCAGTGCATTGCTGGCTGATGATTGGCCAAGCATGCAATTTGACCTGCATGCTTGGCCAATCACAGCTTGCAAAAAACGGAGAGCCATAACTGGCCAAAGCCAGGGTGGGCAATCTACTATTGGTACACCGATGTCAGATTGTACCAGGCAAATTTCCCTGCCACAGCTGCTACAGCGCCGAAAAAAGTTCTCTCCCAGCAATCCACATGCCCAGCGGGTTGAATGCTAGCTTAGCTAAATTGCTAGCACTTCAACTGCTGCCTTTTCAGTTGGTAGATTCTGCTCCCTTCCGTGAGTTTGTGGAATGTGCGGTACCTCAGTGGCAAGGTCCCAAATGCCAATGTCCATGCCTCGCTGGACAGTTGGTGGTAAGGTGCATATTACCGCTGACTCATGGTCCAGCAGGAATGGACAGGGATGTTACCTATCTTTCACAGCGCATTGGGTGACTCTGCTGGCAGCTGGGAAGGATGCATGACAAGGTACCATAGTGTTGGAGGTTGTTCCGCCACCACACCTCCAAAATGCTACTACTGGTTGTGACACACCTCTCTCCTCCACCCCCTTCTCTTCTTCTTTCTCTGTGGCCTCTTCCTGTGCTGATGTGTCCTCAGAACCAGCGGTGCTCCATAGGCGTTCAAGGTACGCAGGCAAAGAGATGCCATGCGGTGCTTGAGCTGGTGTGCTTGGGAGACAGGAGCCACACTGGGGCAGAGGCTCTGTCAGCTCTGACCCATGTGCCTGTTTTGCTCCTTAACTTGGTGGTGCATCGGTTCTTGGGCAGGTACCCGGGCTTACAGTATGTCCTGAAGCAGGCCAGGAAACTGTGTACATTCCCGATGGTCATATAATACCAGTGCTCGGCTGGCAGACCTCCAAAAGAAATACAACCTGCCCAAGAACCGCCTAATCTGTGACATGTCCACCAGGTGTAACTCTACGTTGGCCATGCTGCAGCGGCTGCACATGCAGCCGAGGGCCATCAATGAGTATCTGTGCCAATATGGCAGCAGGACAGGATCAGGGGAGCTTGTTTTTTTTCCCCATGCCAGTGGGTCATGATCAGTGATGCATGCACTGTCCTGTCACCATTTGAGGAGGCCACGAGGATGGTGAGCAGTGACAGTGCATGCATCAGTGACACTGTCCCTCTTATCAACCTGTTAGAGCACACGATGTGTGGAATAACGGACAGGGCCCTAGAGGCAGAACAGATGACTTCCTTACCTCTCGAGGCCCCCTTTATCTGGGCAGTGTTTCTGCTAGCCCGCCTATCACACAGGAAGAGTATGAGGAGGAGGAGGATTGTGTCAGCATGGAGGTGGAGCCTAGCACTCGGCATCAGCAGCAGTCTTCAAGGGATCAATTACAGTCCCAAGAAACCCATGGACTTGTATGTGGCTGGGACGAGGTGGCTGCGGGTCCTGCCATCCTCAGTGACCCAGAGGACTCCGCACTGAATGCCTCAGCAAACCTACGCTGTATGGCCTCCCTGATCCTGCAAAGCCTGCGGAAGAATCCTTGCATTCGTGCTATCAAGGAGAGGGATTATTACTGTCTGGCAAGACTCCTTGATCCATGTTACAAGAGTAAGGTTGCGGACCTTATCTTGCCAGCGCAGAAGGAGCAGAAGATGAAACATCTTTGGAAGGCCTTGCAGAAAGGTCTGTGCATCGCGTTCCCAGAGACTGGGAGGTTAAAAAATCCTGGTCCTGGACAACGTGTTGCTGAGGCTTCGGTTATTCACAGAAGGAGCGGTGGAGAAGGTGGCCGTTTTTAGTCCGCAGCCCCAAGGTCTGACCGGTTCCAGCAACCATCGCCAGCGTCTGTTTTACATGGTGCCCGAATACATAGGAGCAAGATCAGACTTGGACACCTTTCCCACCAAAAATCCTCTGGCTAACTGGGTCTTAAAGATGGATCACTGGCCAGAGCTTGCACAGTATGCAATTGAGCTACTGGCCTTTCCTGCATCCAGTGTTCTTTCGGAACGCATATTTTGTGCTGCTGGAGGCTTTGTAACCGATCACAGGGTGCGCCTCTCCACCGACTCAGATGACCTACTGACCTTCATAAAAATGAATCAGGCTGATTCAGAAGGATATTAGCAGCCAGTGCTGACTTCCTGCCATGAAGATGCTAATTGCGTGGCTGTCAAACTTATCAAATAAGTGTCTCAGAGTTTTGTAGCCAGGGCAGCCAATAGGAATTTTGGGGCCCCTTACACAGAACCAGGGGGGTGATGCTGCAATGCTGCAAGTTGAGAAGCGGGGGGGTGACACAAGTTGTGAAGCGGAGGGAGTGTCGCAAGTTGAGAAGCGCTAGGGCGCGAATTGAGAGAATGGTGCGAGTAGCCGCATATCGAGATGCTGGGAGGGGCTTCCGCTGCAAATTAAATAAAATAATAATAAAAAAAATAAAGAAAGAGCCCCTTACAGGTGTACTGCCGGTACCCCCCTGATGGCGGCCCTGTTTGTAGCCACTAGATCACAATGCATTTGGAGAAGTTGATCAGCAATTTTTTTTATGCTGTATAGCAATGTATGCCAATAGACTGTCATTAGAAGCCCCTTAATGTTCCTAATACTTTCCCCTGAGGCATTGTAAATGTACGGTTTTCATCTTTCATTGCGATATATTTTTTAATTGACATTTGGATACATTATGACATTTTAAAAAAAATTTGTTTGGCCTTCAGGTTCCAGCAGCATTACTAGCATATGTACCGGACTTGTTAGATCTCCCAATCTGAGCCTGTTCTATGACTTCAGAAGAATGACATCCAACACCTGCTTGCTTATTAATGCAGCCATGTACTATTTGATGCGTCTCATTACACAAAATTGCAGAACTATCTCTGTCTGACTGCACTCAAACTGCTCCAGGTATTCCAAACTGGAGCAAACCAAGCAAAACTGAAAGAAAATGACTCTGGGTTCCCAAAAAAATCATGTGCATCGTTTGTGAATCGGTGCCTGGGCTATGCTAGAAAAGAAGGATGGAGATGGTTAAATAGAACCATTGTCCTCCCAGTCCCAGCAGCTCCTTAGAAGCTTCCACCTTCCAGCTGTCTGTGTCATAGCAGATGGCCTGTTCATTTGACTCAAACTTTCAGAAACTATTGTCACACTCACTCACTACATGTTTTATGTGCTTTGCGGAAATTATTTTTGGTAACTGCTGGGAGCTGATGACATTGAAGGAAGATTTAGCCCTTTGCCATAGCAACTGTATATGCTCAGGGTGACTTCACAGAGGATGTCCTGTAGGATTTGGTCAGATTCACCAACTCGATACCTCTCGTTAAATCTGAATCTTCTACAGCAGGTGTAATGGCAATGATTATTATGCATACAACATATGTACATGTCTGCATTTCTGCCACCCGGTCAAATTAAGTTTTTTTGATTTTTTTATAGTGAAAAGAAATAAACACAACCTCTGCAGGGAAAAACATCAACAATGTTTCTGCAAATTTGAATGCACAGTTAATATTTATTTTCAGAATTTACCAGACTGGAAAAAATAGAACACAGTGCAAAAGTGTGCGCTCCCTGTGAGTCATTTCTGCAGAAATAATCACAGCTTCCAAATATTTATTTCATACTTTTTTTTTTTTTTAATTCGTGCTTTAGGACTTATTTTCCCTCTTTTTTGACTACTAAATCCACTTAAAATATATTTTTATATATTTTCTGAGCAAGCACTACAAGAACTTTAAAACAAGTCCATTCACCTCTGTTGCTATAGGCATTGTGGAGAAATTCATCACACAGGCACAGAAGACAGTCGAATCTTGACGGGCTTCTAGCCTTCTAATGTAAACACACAGCAGGCATTTCTAAGCTGTAAGAAATAGACTAATGCCGCGTACACACGATCATTTTTTGTGAGGAAAAAAAACGACGTTTCAAGTGATGAAACAAAATGACGTTTTTCAAACTTCATTTTCCAAAACGACGTTGCATACACACCATCGTTTTTCCAAAATGCTCTAGTAAAGTGTGGTGACGTACACCACTTTCGACGGCACTCTGTTCCATTGAAGCTCCGTCTCATAACTTGCCTCTGAGCATGCGCGGCTTTAAAAACGTAGTTTTCAACATCGTTTTGCCCACACACCATCACTTTTTATGACACAAAAAAAGACGTTTTGAATAACGACACAAAAAATTCAAGCATGTTCGAATTTTTTTTTGGTCGTTTTTTTGAAGACATAAAACGACGTTTTGCCCACACACGGTTATTTTCATCACAACAAATGATCGTCTGTACGTGGCATTAGACCCAACTGTGTCATTTTTTTTGAGAACTAGCCTCAGCACAGCAGCTGGGGGAGGCGAGCGTGCGGATGTGGGAGCATGCACAGAAGGGTAATAGGTGACTGCTGCAGGGAGCGGAGGGGACTGCCAGCCCGGGATACAGGGCATCTGAGGAGATTGAGAGAGCCTTTCTGGGGGATCGATTACAGTCTAGATATGAGAGACGATTGAATACACTGTTTGTCAGTGCCTTCTAAACTCAACCTTTTGCTGAGTATAAACCCAAAAGGGAGTGTGTGACACATGGTGGAAGCTACTTGCAGTGAAGAGCACCTCGTAGTCTAGAAGCACTTGTGGGTTTATCTGGACTCTGACACATCTTTTTTCTTCCATACCTCTTATGAACTATTATAAGAAAGATTGGTCACATTTAGAGGAGTTCCAATTAGCGCTGCTTTAGTAAATTACAAGACTTGAAAAGACTTGTTGTTTTACTATCTTTGTTTTATGTATGTGCATTTATTGCTTTTAAAGCAGCTGCTGAATTTTATATGTGTGATAATTTAATTTTACTACTAAGTTATTAAGAGTCTGGGAATTCCATAGCACTGTGATAGTGAAAGAAGGCCAGGGACTTCACTATTTTTTGTATATTTTTAGGCTGGCTTGAGTGTATTTAAATTGAGCCAGTGCCTAAATTATTTACACCAAAAAAATATTGTTTATTCTGAGCGAGCACAACAAGAACTTTAAAACAAGTCCATTCACCTCTTGCTATAGGCATTGTGGAGAAATTCATCACACAGGCACAGAAGGCAGCAGAATCTTGACAGGCTTCTAGCCTTCTAATGTAAACACACAGGGCCAGATTCTCATAGAAATTTGCTGGCGTATCGTAAGCCATTTACACTACGCCGCCGCATCGTACTAGAGCAAGTGCCGTATTCTCTAACCATTTGCTCCGTAGTTTGCGTTGGCGTAGCGAAAATGGCCCAGCGTAAGCCCGCGTAATTCAAATACGGCGACTTGTATTTAAATTAAGCGTGCCCCCGCGTCGAACGAACTGCGCATGCGCGGGCCGGGGAAAAAGCCCAGTGCGCATGCCCCAGCTCACGTCGGAAAGCGTCGTTGAAACGACGTGATCGTCACTTACGCAATGCCCTATTCGCGAACGAGTTAGTAAAACGACGTAAGCGACGGAAAAAGCCGACGCTGACCCGACGCCATACTTAACATGGCATCCGACGGCACCCGACGGCATCCAACGGAACTTCGTAAGGTTACTCCTCAGAAGCAGGGGTAACCTTACGCGAACGAAAACGACGTACGCGACGACGGGGCGGCGTAAAAGCGATCAGGAATCGCCGTACTAGCCTCATTTGCATATGCAAATGAGAAAACAACGTAAAGGCCACCTAGTGGCCGGAGTTGTCATTACAACTATGATCCGCAAGTGTAATGGTATTACACTTGTCGGATGTTGAAGCGTATCTATGCCAAAGTGATGCTAAGCATCACTCGCATAGATACAAGGCAAAAAAACGGCGGTACGACGGGGTATCTGAGATACTCCGTCGTAGCGCCGCTGAGAATCTGGCCCACAGCAGGCATTTCTAAGCTGTAAGAAATGGACTTAGACCCAACTGTGTAGTTTTTTTGAGAACTTTGAGAATGAATTAGTGTAAGCAGTCCAAGCAGTCAGGGGTAGCTTATTTTAAAGCTCTTTTACCAATTGCTAGTAATATGTAAATACTTTAATGTCTATTGTCTGGGCACATGTGCACTTTAACTCAGGGGAAAAATAATAAAAACTTACAGAAGAGTTCACAGTAAAAGGCACTCCTATCCTACAGCCACACAATAAAATATATTCTACTCCAGAGATGGTGACATTGCTATCTTCCAGCAAGATCCTGGGAATGATGAGTATCTCAAATCTTGCAAATTCCAGCACAGTGCAAGAGCATCTTCTCATAAGACTCAGAAGGGTCATGACATAATATTATTCTACGTGCCATGGCTGGAGTTAAGGTAAGTATATTTTCAACAAAAAAAAACAGCAAGTGCCTTTTACCTGTACGTGCTTGTGCCCAGCTGTGCCATTCTGCTGACGTATATCGGTGTGAGGCGGTTCTTAAGTGGTTAATAGGAAAGAGTTTGGGAAAAAAATCCAGTGGCCCCTATGGTGGGAGCACTACACCTATATCTGTTCAAGGCCCATAATTTATACTATAAATGTTGGACACTCACACCTTGGCAATAGACAGTGCCTCACATGCCTGTTATAGTGCTAAATACCTGTGCTGTAATATTCTGTGTCTATAACTAAACCATAAACCAAATTGTACTAAACAGATCAATTGAATAAAAAATAAAAAAATTGATACTGTCAATAAACTTTAAAAACAGCATATAAAGTGCATACATGAATGACAGCATACCAAAGTCTTAATAGTGAATATCATCAAATAAATCAATAATAAGTCAATTTTAAAAAATCAATTAAAAAATTATTGAAAAATTAAAGTGACATATATAGTGCATAATGTGATGGAAGTGCAATTTAAAGTCTAAAAAGTGTTGTTGTGCTCCGTACTCCAATGGTGTCTGTACATCCACCTTGCGGGGGACTGGTAATACTCCACACTCACTAGATATGTTGGACTTCTAAACCATATAGCAAGAGAAGTTTACTGTGTTTGTAGGCCTTTAGGGGAACCTAATCCCCTGCAATATCCTCTGGTTAATCGCGCTGGTGAGGGTTACCTCCAATGGTGACTAATGGTGACTAAAGTGCTCTAGGATCAAAAAGTGCCCTAAAACTATTTACAAGATGGTATTATACCCCAATTAAACTCCACAAGATTTTCCCTTTGTCTTCCCCTTCTTGTTTCAGAGAATGCAACTCCTTAGGTTCGTTCCCCCACATTTTTTGGTATTGCGAGAAGGTCAGGGGCATTTGGTTACAGGCTGAGAAATTTGCCTCCAAGATCTCTGACAGTTCCATTACCTTAACACTACAAAACTGCCTCCTTTTTTCCCCAATCATCGGTCTATCCTCAACCCATCAGAGATTGATTCACACAATCTGTGTCCCATAAATTGGTTGATAGCCTTCCATTGGAAGTCAATTACGATTTCCTGAGCCCCACTTAAATCCAGAATCAATGAGATAAGCTTAATGGAAAAAATCTTCCACACACTACAAAACACCTTGCACATTTACAATAACAAATGGTCCCCCTGGTTGGAGCATTCCCCCATGTTCTTTAACCCAGTCTAGTTCCCCCTCGATGTTCATATTCTAGTTGAGACTGTTTGACTTCTGTTTTTGTCACTGTTACCACAACCTTTAACCTTACTACTTTGTAGAATAACTATTTACACCTTTAAAATGATATGTTGATGTGTATATTTGTACTGACTTCTTTTTTGCCTTAATCCGTATTTTTCTGTTTGCCTTAATCATTTGGTTTTGTACCATCATTTACGTCTTTAATAAAAGTTTGTAAAAAATAAATAAAAATAGGATCAAAAAGTGCAGGTGTGCGATATATAGAGAGAAAAAAGCCTCATAGTGTAAAATCCTCACACATTTATTTAATGTCAACATTGTACATAATAAAATACATTAAAAATTGTGATGCTATAAAATAAATGGCCAAATAGGACGTCACAAATCCAAAAATCCCAGTAGAAGACAGTAATGACACTTATGCCGCGTACACACGATCTGAATTTCTGATGAAAAAAGTCAGGTGGACATTTTTCATCGGAAATTCCGATCATTTTTTTTTTTTTTTAAAACATTTTATTAAAGATTTCACATTACAGAGTCAATACATTCAAGGTCTCCGGAACATAGAACATACGTATCCAGCATTCAAGTATTATACATCACATCGACAGCCTTGGATGCAGTATAGGCAACAGGCATAAAACATAGTGAAAACGAGAACATGTAAGCAGAATGTCTCCTGAGCGCGTGGAATGATTACACAATAGAGCGAAAAACCTTCATAACTCGGATAAACGTGTACCGGGTATAAGTAACAAATCTCAAGACTGAGGGAGCCAACAGTCTTCGTCTGAAATGCTATCCCAACCGGGACAACCCAGGTGAGAACTCTACTACGAGCGGGGAAAATTTACAAGGCGTTAGCCGGATGATCATATACCAGAGGGTCCACAAAGTATTTCTCGGCCTTCCCGCCCTATGTAGGGTTCCTCATGGCAGCCAAACTACATAGGGATGGAAAGGCAAGGCAAACGACCCAAGGATGGAATTCTTGCCGCGGCATCAGGCCGCGTCGCAGGCTAAATCGAAGGTTACCGCTATTAGTCAAATACAACAACTTGAGTACGAGCGGACCCCTTACTGGGCATTGTCAAGAGGGAGGGTAAGGGTGGGGGGAACGGGGACACACAGGTGAAATCGGAAGTGTCGGGAGCGGGCAACTAGAGTACCTTAAACGTCACTGTCAGTATCCACGGCCGGAGTGTCAGGGCCAGCAGATCCCAAGGATTCCCTATAGTGTGTCCAACAGGCCCAGGTGGTCCTGAATTTGTCATGCGTATCTTTCGACTGGTGGATTATTCTTTCCATGTCCTCTATTTTATTTTCTCTTTTAACCCATTCAGCTACAGTAGGGGGAGTGGTGGTCTTCCAGTGTAGGGGGATGCATTGGGTGGCTGCATTGATGAGGTGTAAGGTAAGGGATTTGTAGTATGACTTCCTAGGGAGTGAGGTGTGGTGTAGGAGGTACTGGGCCGGGGTGAAGTCAGGGGTGTAGGTGGTGATCCGTGAGATGAGATCATGCACCCTCGCCCAAAAAGGTTGAATCAAAGAGCAGTCCCACCACACGTGCAGAAGAGAGCCGGCTGCCGCGTTGCATCTCCAGCACGTAGGGGGATGCTAGGGAAAATTTTATGTAGCCTTTCGGGCACCCGGTACCACCTTGAGTACAACTTGAATCTGTTCTCCTGAGCGGAAACATTAATGGATCCCTTGTGGGTGTGTTCCCAGATTTGCTCCCAATCTACAGGGGAGAGGGAAAGTGACAAATCCGACTCCCACACACAATGGATCTTGTCATTTGGAACCGCCTTGGTCAGAAGAAGTGAGTGGAGTATTGCGATCAGATGAGTCTGAGGGCCCGAGTCATTGCACAAAATCTCGAAGGGGGTGAGGTCCCTATACCAACTGGAGAGTACCGGGGTAGTCTGAAAAAAGTGCCTGATCTGTAGAAATTTGAAGAAGGGTACGTGCAGGTTCGGGAATTTAGAGGACATCTCAGCATGGGATAACAGGGTACCCGCCTTGAAAAATTGTCTCACCCTAACGGGCTTGTCATCAGAGGATGCAGACCCACACAGTGTAGCTATGTCAGGGGGGAAATCTGGATTTTGGGTGATGGGTGTCATAGGCCCTGGGGAAGGGACTAAGTCTAAAGCACGGCAGGCAACTCTGAAAGTGGAAAGAGTGGGGCCAATTAAGGGGTGTTCCGTACACGTCTTTGGAACCGAGTTGACACTGATCCAGGGGGTGTGCGCTATCGGAAATTTGACAAAAGAATTTTCAATGTCGACCCAATCTTTGTTACATCTGTGTCTGTGCCAATCAACAATCCTAGTAAGCTGGCAGGCCTTATGGTATATGGAGAGGTCCGGTAGTCCCATTCCACCCTTCAGCTTTGGGAGAACCAGTCTGTTCCAACTCAGCCGAGGGGGGTGACCCGCCCATAGGAATGACCTGCAAATGCTCTTGAGGGATGTAAAATATGCTGGAGGGAGCTTTATCGGGACGGCTTGCATCAGGTATAATAGCCTGGGTAAAATGTTCATTTTTAAAATCGCCGCCCTGCCAAACCACGAGAAACGTCCTTTGTGCCAGGCATTTAGGTCATCTCGAATGGTCTGGAGCGCAGGCAGAAAATTGTGCGCATATAGGTCATTGAGCATCGAAGGGAGTTTGATACCCAGATACGAGACCGCCTTAGATTCCCAACGAAAGGGAAAATTCTGTTGACATAAAGACACCGTAAAGCTGGGGAGGGACACGTTCAGCGCAGTCGACTTATGGAAATTGATTTTCAGGTTGGACAGCCGGTTAAAGAGACCAAAATCCTTCAGGAGATTGGGTATAGTAGTAATTGGGTCCCTTAGGAACAATAAAACGTCGTCCGTGTACGCCGCAACTTTGCATAATTTCCGGTTAATGGCGACGCCCTTTATGTCTGAGTTGTCACGCAGCCTACGAAGGAAGGGTTCCAGGGTAAGTACGAAGATGATGGGGGAAAGCGGGCAACCCTGTCTGGTACCATTGGCAATGGAGAAGGCGTCCGACAGTCGACCATTCACCCTGATCCGCGCGGTGGGGGCGGAGTACAGCGCCAGAACCATTTGTATGAGGCGACTCGGGAGGCCAAGCTTGAGTAGAGCCGTGGACATATAGTCCCAAGCCACCCTGTTGAACGCCTTCTCCGCGTCCAACGATAGGAAAAATCCCTTAGTGTTTGATGTCGTCAGCCAATGGTGTATGTTGATAGCCTTTATGGTGTTGTCCCAAGCTTCCCTGCCCGGGACAAATCCAACCTGATCGGATGATACAAATTTGGGAAGGAAAGGTAGCAGTCTGTTAGCTATAATTTTAGCGTAAAGCTTAACGTCGACGTTCAGCAGGGAGATGGGGCGGTAGTTAGAAACTAGATTAGTGTGCTTACCCGGTTTAGGGATCAACGTTATGTGGGCTTCCAGGAGATCTCGGTTCGGGTTGGGCGTAGAGGAGAGAGCGTTAAAGGCATTTATGAATCTAGGAAGCAGTGTGGAGGTGAAGGCCTTACAATAGCCGGCCGGTAGGCCGTCCGGGCCTGGGCTCTTCCCTGTTTTCAGCTGTTTTAGGGCAAGTAAGACCTTATCTGATGTAATTGCTGAACCTAAGTGCGATAATTCATCTGG
Source organism: Rana kukunoris (assembly GCA_029574335.1). NCBI lineage: Eukaryota > Metazoa > Chordata > Amphibia > Anura > Ranidae > Rana > Rana kukunoris. The sequence continues at coordinate 459,123,633 of CM056051.1, read as the reverse complement.
GGGGACTGGGGATTGGCCATATTTGGTGAGGAATTCCTCCAGGGCTGTCTGGCGATCCTGGGGGGTTACAAGACCCGTTGGTTTGGGCAAGTTATATAAATTTGAGAAATAATTTACAAACTCTCGGGCAATGCGGTCAGTTCTGGTGATGGGTGTCCCCGACGGAGGAGTAATGGAATGGATATTGTAACTAGCTTTTTTCTTTTGCAGGGCCGACGCCAACAGCTTCCCAGCTTTATTTCCGAACTCATAGAATAATTTGTGAGTAAAGGCAAAATTACATTTTAAGGTTACTTGGAGAACCTCCAGCAGTTCTTCCCTAGCTTTCAAGAGGGCGGAGTACGTTTGGGTGGCCAAAGTAAGTTTATGGGCACTCTCAAGCCGTTTAATCTGGTCGGACAGTTTAGATAGCCTAGCCTTTCTTAGTTTATTACGTTTGGCTGTTAATGAGATTAGTTCACCCCGGATTACACATTTGTGGGCCGCCCAGAGGGTGACTGGGGAGGTAACATCGGCATAGTTTTCGGCAAAATATTGGGAAAGACGATCCGAGAGCATTCGGAAGTTTTCCGGGTCAAGCAGGAGAGAATCGTCAGTTCTCCAGATCGGGGATTTGGTGCAATGATCGGGAAGAACCAGGGACATGGTAATGGGGTGGTGGTCGGACAGTGTCATAGGTTCTATCGTTGCCCCTGAGAGGAAGGTAAGGTCAGATTGCGAGAGGAAGAAGTGATCTATCCTGGAATATTTGTTGTGTAAGGGAGAAAAAAAGGTGTAGTCTTTCACCTTCGGGTTGAGTGTGCGCCATGCGTCGTGCAGAGTAAGTGTACTGAGTTGGGTTTTAATGGCGCGTAATGCACTATAAGATAGGCATGACGATCCATTGGACGTGTCTACTGAGGGCGAAAGGGGGACATTGAAGTCCCCTCCTACTATCAATGTTCCAAGTTTAAAGGCGGTCAATTGATAGAGCGTATCTCGAAAAAAGGAAATCTGGCGCGAGTTGGGAGCATAAACATTCGCAATCGTGAACGATCTGCCGTGTAGTGTACCTTTGACAAAGATAAATCTGCCTAACCTGTCTTTTTGGACATCGGAGACCTGGAATGGGCAGTGTTTTGAAAATAGAATAGATACCCCTTTCGATTTTGCCTCATCGTTAGAGGCATGGTGGACAGTGGGGAAATAGCTATCATGTAGCTTGGGAATAGAGTCAGTGCGAAAGTGAGTCTCTTGAAGGAGTACAATATGGGGCTTGTCTCTACGGAGCGTGTACAGAAGACGTGAACGTTTTTCTGGGGTATTCAGGCCGCGGGCGTTAAGAGAGAGGAGTTTAAGCTCTGTGCGACCCGTAGTTCGGTGGGGAGAAGACATGGTAGGAGATGGCCCGTCAGTCATGGTCGAGGGAGCAAAGAGGCATGGGGAGGAGGAGGTGGGGCGGGATGGGTCACAGGACGGGGTGGGTGACAGGGGGGGGGCCAGTAAGTATGCAAAGGCAAAACAGTAGCACAATACTACCTATAGAAAGAACACCGATTAGGTAGCGGGACTATGTCCACTTACCTAAGTATTTACAAATCGGAAAAATACGGAGCCCACGGGGCACCCGCGCTCAGACAGTGCGCAACCACCACCGTGAGCAGCCGTGTGGGGGTTGGACAGGGCCCTGCCCAAGAGCAAATACACTAAAAGATATAAACATATACTGATGAGCCACCTCGGAACAAACCTCACGGGTCAAAGTTGAAGTAACCTGGAGAGGTATGGCCTCAGGATATGTCAAGGGTGGGGGGCAGCCACCTTGAAATGAGGCCCCTGCACCGGTGGAGCTGACTGCCACAATGTGCCACCAATACCATCAGCTCCACCAGACAGCAGATAGCCTTGGCATTATATCAGCTTGGGGAAGAAGACGTGTTCCGTCCGACCCGTTGCACCGGAGCCTGGCGCGCCGGGGGTTTAAAGAGATACCCTGCATACGAGCCAAAATAGCGTGCGGTAATCCCCTACAGCTAAATCACAACATCAGAGAGAAAGGAGTCACCGCTCCAGGTGGGATCACTAAATGGTTACAGGTGGTGCAGGATACCGAGGGTACTGGCGGTGCACTAAGCAAAATGAAGACAAAGAAAAATGGATAGCCGCACTCCAAACCTGATGGGTGGTCTTTTATTCAATAGACAGCATGTACAAAAATAGGGTCACAGCAGTAGAAACAAGGAACAGCTGACGCGTTTCGCACTGGATCAGTGCTTATTCATGGCTTAATGAATAAGCACTGATCCAGTGCGAAACGCGTCGGCTGTTCCTTGTTTCTACTGCTGTGACCCTATTTTTGTACATGCTGTCTATTGAATAAAAGACCACCCATCAGGTTTTGGAGTGCGGCTATCCATTTTTCTTTGTCTAAATCACAACATCATTATAACGTTTGAGCAATGCAACCCCCATCTCACTTACAGTAGTCCATAGGTCTACACCCCGGCCCCGGGGTGTATAAACAGCATGAGATGGGGGGTGCAGGGCTCCATGCACAGACAGGACATACATCTTACCTAGGCATACTCTGACCTGTATGGGCGTGACCCAACAATCAAATATATAACAAAAATAAAACAAAAGTTAACAAGCACACATGCTCGAGGATTCGTTTAAAAGCCTGAATTTCCACTTTGTCCCATCGGGCCATAGTTGACCAGGCAGAGGAGCAGTCAGAGAACCCCATCTCCCGGATTGAAATAGTCAGCGAGGCAGTAGCGGCAGCAGGTGTGAGGCTGAGTAGACCGGGACAAATACACAATCCGACTCCTCTTCGGCTGCCGGACGTCATGACGTGAGGACTTCTTCCTATCTGGCGCACGTGACTTCCAGCCGCATGGTATCTCGGGAGTTGTAGTAAAAACAGATTAAGCTATGGCACTTTGCCGGAAGAGAAGCCGGGGACAGTAGATGTGCCGCCAAAGCCTAAACAGACACAGTCAGGTCTTCACATCGAGAGGTATTGAGTCCTCAAAACAGAAACGGATCAGAACCTGATTGGGTTGCAAATAAAACTAGTAAAAAGGAAAGTTCAAAAAGGCTTCATGAAACATAACAGTGAACCACCACACGCCCAGCAGGAGGTAACTGCATTAATAGAGCCGCTCTCCTAGCCCCGGGGGGAGCTGGAGAATCACGGTCTCCTCGCGGGGTGTTGACACTGGGGGGGTTCCTGGTCCCTGACGGCGACCGCCTCCGGCGGGTTCTGGTGGTTTGGGTCTCCATCCGTTCTTCCGGCGATTTCCCCCATCTGCCTACTGATCGGCGGTAAACAGCATACCACTCGGGGACCGATATCAGAGGCAATCCCAGAGTCTCACAAAAGTGTGGCAGGTCCTCCGGCACCTTGAGGGAGGCAGTGCGTCCCAGGTGAGATGCTGTAAGGCAGAATGGAAACTTCCACTTGTATCGAATGTCCCTGGAGCGGAGCACATCCAGAAGCGGTTTGAGGTCCCTGCGGTGTTGGAGAGTGATGCCCGATAGATCCTGGAAGATTTGAACAGGGGTGCCATCATGTGAGAGACGTTTTCCCCGTGCCTGCAGTAGAATCTCCTCTTTCAGAGTAAAGTCCACCAGGCAGCACACAATGTCCCTTGGCGGATCCGTATCTCTACCGCGGGGACGCAGGGCGCGGTGTATCCGTTCTAATGCGATGGACGTGGCAGGAGGTCTGCCGAGCACGTAATTGAAGAGGCTCACCACTGCCTGAGGCATCCGCTCTCCTTCAATACCCTCAGGCATACCCCGCACGCGAAGGTTATGGCGTCGGCTGCGGTTCTCCAGGTCCTCCAGGTGGCGATTCACCTCACGGAGCTGCAAGGTATGTTCATCAATTTTTTTAGTGGACCTCTGGAGAACCCGGTCATGATCGTCTAGGACCCTCTCTGTAGTCGAGACACGATCGTTCAGTGCGCGGACGTCAATCCTTAACTCCGCTATGGCGGCTGACAAGGTGTCTTTAATGTCCGCCGCCACAGCCCTGAGGTCCTGGAGGCTTATGTGTTGTTGAGAAGAGGGTTGTGCACCGTCCCGTTGACCCCCAGAGGGCTCGGGGGGAGCGGTGTGAGTTGCCGTTAGGATTATCGCTGGCTGCACAGCGGATTGTGCCTGATGGTTTCCCTGAGAGAATCCTTGGCGGGAAGCCGCCATGTTATTCCTGCCTGTACGGAACATCTCAGGGATATGTTGGCCCATGGCGTCGTTCTGTTCCCTCGGTGATCGGGAACGTGAGGCCGATGACTGTCTGGAAGCAGTACCCATCTTTAGGATAAGAGTGAGGGTCCGGTATCTCCGCTAATTGTTAGATTTGGTCCGAGGTGGCAGGAGCACAGAGCTCAGGCGTCCATCTCCCAGCAAGGTCCCGGAAATTCCGATCATGTGTGGGCCCCATCTGACTTTTTCCGTCAATGTTTAGAAATAGAACATGGATTATTTTTTTGTGATGGAAAAAAAAAAAAATAGGAAATTCCTATCGTCTGTGTGCAACTCCGACGGAGAAAAAATCCATGCATATTTTAGAATTCAGTCGATGCATTCTCGGAAGCATTTAACTTAATTTTTCTCGGCTCGTTGTAGTGTTTTATGTCACTGCGTTTTGGATGGTCGGAATTTGGTCTGACAGTGTGTATGCAAGACAACTTGAATGGAATTCCGGCAAAAAATTCCATTGGATTTTAGGCCATCGGAAATTCCGATTGTGTGTACGGGGCATTAGTGCTCTGGATTGAGAAAAGCACATACTATAGAGGAATGTTTCTTGTTCATATTTCATGTCTAAGGTTTGCAACTACTTTAAATCTGTATGCCATTTCCTCTTATTTGACATTTGGCAGCCTGTTTGCTGGAACATTCACAAGATAACAGACTTAGGCCCCTTTTACATGGGGCAGATCAGTAATGATCCGCCTTCGTATGCTCCGCTTGCCCAGCGGGGATCACTCCGTTTATCCCCGCTGAGCTGGCGGATGACAGGGCGGTCCCCACACACTGTGCAGGGACCGCCCTGTTTTTTCTCCACTCGTATGTCCGTGTTCATCAGATCCGCTCTGCAGACAGAAGAAAAAATAGGGTTTTCTTCCGTCTGCAAAATCGGATCTTTGCGGAGGCGGACGTTTATCCGCTGACACCCGCAATCTCATTGGGACCAATGTATGTCCCTTTTTCATTTTTAAACAGATGGATGAAAAAGCGGACATGCGGTCCGCATGTTTAAAAGGGGCCTTACTGCAAAACAGTGTCAAAATGTGAAACCAATATGTTGTATTTTCCTTCAATTTTCTTCCAAAAAGTTGAACATGCATGCCAAACTGGAAAAAAAGACCTGGTAAACTGTACATAGAAAAATAGGTTTTATTATTTTGGCCATCAATTCTTGTGATGCCTCATCTAATCAGTAAGACTCATGCCTCATGCTGCCGCTTGTCTTGTGCAAGTTCCTGGAGCTGATTATCAAGGGATCTATACCCTTTAAGGACGACCTCCAGCATTACTTCCTGTCCTTGGGCAGATGGACAGGATTTTTTTGTTTAGTTCAATTTAAAAAAAAAAGTTTTGTTTTTAAAAGTCTTTTTGACCCCAGGTCTCTCAATGAAGAGGATCTGTCATGCGTGTTTCTATTACAAGGGATGTTTCCAAGCAGTCAGGGGTAGCTTATTTTAAAGCTCTTTTACCACTTGCTAGTTATATGTAAATACTTTAATGTCTATTGTCTGGGCCCATGTGCACTTTAACTCAGAGGAAAAAATTATAAAAACTTACAGAAGAGTTCACAGTAAAAGGCACTCCTACCCTACAACCACACAATAAAATACATTTTACTCCAGAGATGGTGACATTGCTATCTTCCAGTGAGATCCTGGGAATGCTGAGTATCTCAAATCTTGCAAATTCCAGCACAGTGCAAGAGCATCTTCTCATAAGACTCAGAAGGGTCATGACATCATATTCTTCTACGTGCCATGGCTGTAAGCTGGAGGTAAGGTAAGTATATTTTCTAAAAAAAAAATCACCAAGTGCTTTTTTAAACACTTTTATGCATTGATTATAGATATATTTGGGCAGCACAGTGGTGTAGTGAGTAGCACTCTCACCTAGCAGTAAAAAAGGGTTGCCTGAAGTTTGCATGTTCTCCCTGTGCCTGTGTGGGTTTCCTCCAGGTACTCTGGTTCCCTCCCACACTCCAAAGACATGCTGGTAGGTTAATTGACTTCTACCTAAAATTGGCTCTGGTATATGAATGTGAGTTAGGGACCTTAGATTGTAAGCTTCTTGAGGGTAGGGACTGATGTGAATGTACATTCTATATGTAAAGCGCTGCGTAAATTGACAGCGCTATATAAGTCTAGTACAATATATACTGGCAAAGTCTAGTACAATATATACAGGTGCAAGAGGAAAATTATTCGGAGCTGTGGTGGCTCAACGTGATTGGCACTGCGCTGACAAGCCGTTCACCTCTGCAGCCAAGGGTTCGGATCCCGGTCTCGGCTACATGTGAATTGAGTTTGGTGGTCTCAGCCCGGCTCCCGGTGGGTGTGCTATGCAAGGTACGCCTGTGCTTAGTACGCCCCCTCCCCCCCACAAAAACCACCACACTTGCACGCACACAAAATTGGTTTAACCCACACGCACTTTGGCCATGCGGTCTCCTAAAATAAAAGAGAGGCGAAGGACCTACGGGGCTGGCTGGGTGGGCTAGGCCCCCTCACTCCCTCATAGGGGGAGTGCCTCTGCCCCGTTGGGGTCCCGTTGGGCTCCCAAGAGGAGCAGGTAGGGCGGGGTGAGTGGGAGGCCCCCCCTCACACCCACCATTGCCACCAGGGGCATGGAGAAGGATGGTGATTGCCTCCGGGGGGAGGGTCTGCCTACTCCCAACTCCTGCAGTCCGGCTCCTCTCTCGTGAGTTCACGCACAAAAATACACTTTAAAAAAAAACAAAAAAGAGGAAATTTTTTCTCTCCTAATTTTGCATTCCTTGGACAGTCACCTCAAAATTAATTCAGTTTTTGAGAAATAATTGTTGGCCTTTAAAAGGAATTTTATTCTTCTAATAATTATTTACTTATAATTAAAAAGTCAACTTCAATGTATACAGTGTTGCCATCCATACATATTTTTACAGACAGTTCGTAAATGTCTGTTCCAGTAAAAATAGGTTCAGCTTGGAACTGTGCATGAAGATTGGAGGCAGGGGGTTATTGGAGGCAGGGGGTGATGGTGGCTGCAGTGGCACCGCAGAGGGGGATGGAGGCAGGGGGCAATGGAGGCAGGGGGAGATTGGAGGCAGGGGGTGTTTGTGGCAGGGTGTGATTGGAGGAAGGGGGTGTAGGTGGCCCCACAGAGGCGAATGCTGGCACAGCAGAGGGTGGGGATGGAGACAGGGGTTGTTGGTGGCACTGCAGAGGGGGATGGAGGCAGGGAACGATGGAGGCACGGGGAGATTGGAGGCAGAGAGTGATTGGAGACAGGGGGAGATTGTGGCACCGCAGAGAGGGATGAAGGCAGGGGTGTGTTGGTGGCAGAGGGGGGCGTAGGCAGGGGGTGATGTGACTAAATAATTTGCCCTTATTATATCTAAAAAAACAAAAATATGTTTTTTTACCTTTAATTAATATCTAACTTAAATCACATTGCTATTTGCCTAACGTACTTGTTTGTAGCCTAAATACTGAAATTTGCACCTAAAAATGTAATTTAGTAACTTTTGTGAAATGCCAGTAAAAACATGGCTGTGTCGGTAAATTTCGGGTGTCGTGACAGTAAATTTCAATCACTAGGTCTCTGTGTTTCTCAGTGCAATGCAGGCAGATCATAGCTCTGAACACAGTAGGCTGGCTTTTTAGAGAATTTATGCAAATATAAAAATGCTTTGATGAGTAGATGTCAGCCTGGCAGGCAAATTAACACTCACAGTCCGAATGATTGAAAAGGTCTGGGTAACCATGTTTTGGATCCTCATTTTGAAAGATCAATGGGGTTTTGTCAAATTTTTCCACAAGTATGTTTTTAGAACAGTTGGACCAAGATAAGAGCTGGTTCACACTGGGGCGACCTGGCATCCGACTTCAAGTCACCCCAAGTTGACCCAAGTCGCGCAGTCGAGAAAATGTATGGAAGTGAATAGGAACCGTCTTAATGTACACTACTGAAGTCGCTCCAACTTCAGAAAAGGTTCCTGTACTACTTCAATCCAACTTGTACCCATTGATTTCAATGGAAGTCGCCTCAGAAGTCGGATCACTGTCTTAACTGAAGCAACAATACAGGAAGATAACATACATTTTCCAGGCAAACCCCTCCCTCCCCCTCCCTCCCACAGAGCTGATTGTTGTTTGATTGGCCACTGGAAAGCCTCCTGTCCTGTAGATGACTTGAAGTTGCCTTGTACTGTCCTTGAGGCAACTTGAAGTTGCCTTGTAAGTTGCCTGATGAATTATACTCAAGTTGTGTCCAAATTGACTCCCAAAGTCATGCTAGAAGTCATGTTGCCCCTGTGTGAATGGTCTCTTATTGTCCCTTTGTTCACATTCAGCCAGTGGCTGGGGAAATTTACACATTTCACCAGAAATGGATATGTCAACAGATCAACATGTTTTGTTTTGACAGGTCATTGTTCATCATGCTTGATGTGTACATCACTGGGTGTCACAATTGATGATGGATCTACAGGTCAATAGATCAAATTCAGATTTAGGAGACAAGCCCAATATTAGCCAGAGCAACAGTTTAACATTTTAGAAGAGAAGAGGCTTTTAAACTTAGAGTAGCAGACAACTTTGATCATGAACTGGACCAATGCATTGAACCAAATGTGACTTTTGATGGTTGAGGTTAAGTGTGAGCATACAGAATGGCATACAGAATGGCCAAGTGCACCTAAGAAGAGTCTACTTTCATAAACCAAGACAACATGAAGGATAAATTAGAAAATAAATTACTTTTTGTTTGCACAAGGTACACAGTCATGGAAATTAGTCTGAATTTTACAGTCATCTCTAGTTGTAATTGGCTGCAATAGAAACTGTGCTTTACAATTTTCTATGTGCATTGTTTACTGAATAAGCCCCAGGTTTTCTTGCAGTGTAACAATGTCAGTGTCTGCCGTGTAAAACGAAATGTGCAAAATGCATTGCCGATCAGATCGTGATTGATTTAACTAAACTAAAATCTGGTTAAAGGGTCCTTATATTTATACCATCGTAATTGCCCTTTTTGCGACTGACAGTCATACTGCAACGCTTTGCGTGATGAGCTAATGTACCAAATGGAATTGTAACAGTCTATCTGTAGGCTAAACTACCTGAATTTCCAGAGATTTCTGCATAGTTCATGACAAAATTAGTTATAAAATATTGAAAGCAGGAAAAACTGTCAGATTTCACTATCATTCCCAGTGGGTTAATTATCTTCCCTCTGCCATCTGTCTGGCCAGCAGTAATTTTTGATGGACAATGCCATTTTGTATGTGGCCTTTTCTAATATCTATGCTTTGGCAATGTTGGATGAAAAGAAAAATAAGTAAATATAACCTTTTCACAGTATTAACAGCACCATGCCACACTGCACACTGGCATTCAGATGTATGCTCTGGAGGCACCCACCTCTAAGTAACACTTTAATTTCTATAAGATCTCTATCATATAGGTCAAACCAATCAGCATGATGTCCATATTTCAGCTGGCTGACGCTTTATATATCCGTTAACATATAAACATAGATGAATCTATTAGTCAATAGCTGATCTTTAAAAAGTGATACACCCATGTATTGCATTAATCTTGCAGTAAAATAGAAGGTCTGCTTATTAGGCTTGCCTTCTCTCCCTGTAAAAATTCCTGCATTATACTTCAAAATTGTACCTGTAAAAAAAAGTTAGTTTCATATTTAACTTACTATAATTTTCTGCTTGCAGTGCCTAGGAATGAATGAAGTCAAAATCCATTCCAGCTATATCATGAAAAAATGCAGGGAAGTCAAAATCTCATGAAAAGATGCTCTTGTACTGGACTGGTGTCTTCTTGTGATATTTAGGTTGCTTTGCATCCCCTTGGAATCCTAGCAAATTGGCAGCGACATCAAAGTGACACCCAGAAATGAAACAAATGGGGTTAAGGTAAGTATATATTCTATATTTTTTGGGGGGGGGGGGGTACTATCAGGCAGATATTACATTAATAGGGGGCCTAAACCTAATAAGCAGACCTTACATTTTACTGCTTTAGGTTCAAAGAAAGCCAAAAAATAATTATCTGTTCCCAGCTGATTATAGCCATTACTACTAATAGTGTATTCATATTCTAACCATTTTCATATGTAAGCTGTTATTATTTTTACATTTCATAATTACATTGGAAGAACGGCATAGATGAACACCAGAGACAAATACATCTATGAAAGCTCACCCAAAAAATATGGAATTATTGCACTCTTCCTCTATGCGCACGGAACTCAGATCTGTAATTTAGCATTTTAAGGAAAGCCTCCCTGCAGTTGAGCTTGTTCTACTTAATTTTCCTTTATGCTGTTTGGCAAAAAGCTAGGTGAAATTGTTTGTCGCTTTCACAAAACTGCATAGGTCCTCAAAGCTATGCATAATACATTCCACAATTTGTAAAAGAGAGAGAGAGAGAAAATGCCTTCATTGTGCTCACTTTTTACCTTTCTACCTTTATAGACATGCTAGATCTTTTGTTTAAACATTTTATTTATTTATTTATTTATTCCAATACATTACAAATAAAACCTAACAACCTCTCAAGAACATAAAAACACAGCATAAAGCTATGAATTAATTAGTTACAGTGCATCAATTCCAGCTTGCACACAATGCGATGATCAGAAGCGTAGACTAAAATTTAAAGACAAAACTAAAAGGGTTTGTTTTATTTACATTGACTTTTCAAAACTGAAACAGATAGAGATATGCTTTGTTCCGATGCTTCGTTGAATTCTGTAGCATTTCATGCCAGTCAAACAGATTAAAATAGAAGTTTTTTTTTTTTTTTTAAGAATCATACTTAAATAATAAAAAAAACAAGAATCATACTTACCTAGGTGGATGCAGCACTGGTCTGATGCTGCATCTTTCCCTAGCTTGCTCTAAGACTGAGAACCAAAGCGATCAAAGACCTTGGATCGTTCATCTTTAGGAGCTCTGTGAGCAGAGAACTGGTGGCTACCAGGGCCGGACTGGGAATAAAAACCAGCCCTGGAAAAAAATGTCATACCAGCCCCATAGCATAACGTCATAATTTTCTTATTCATGAAAGGGAAAACTATGTACATTTGAAGAGTGTATTATATATACAGAAGACAGATATACAAATCATATAGGGCTTTATATATATGCAAATACCAATTAAAAGTGGTCAATCATCAAGGGGGACCCCAGGAAACGTGGGGGGGCCCATTGAAATCAGCAGCAGCACTTTTTGGGGGCGATTTTAACCGTTTTAACCTTTTTCGGCCACTAGCGGGGGTTAAAAGTGCTCCAATTGCGGCCGACGCCCCCAACTCCTCAATGTGAAAGCAGCCTAAGGTAAGGGGTGGGTTACTGATATAAGGGGGGAACCTTTATATTAGTGTCCCTTTACATTATTGTATTCACTCCCCCTTACATCAGTGACCCCCCCCCACTTAGGCTGGCCTTGCGGTGCTGTTACTGACCTCCTTTTAGGTGCACCTTGCAGGGATCAGTCAATCGGCTCCAGCTTGGTGGCTCTGGTTTCTCTGACTTCTCCCATGATCCCCATCCCAGCGACACTCCCACTCTTGACTCCTCTCCAAACTCCCTCGGATCTGCAGACTTCACATGATACAAGAGATGGTCAGAGACTGCGGACACGATACAAGAGATGGTCAGAGACTGCAGACATGATATAAGAGATGGTCAGAGACTGCAGACACGATATAAGAGATGGTCAGAGACTGCAGACACGATACAAGAGATGGTCAGAGACTGCAGACACGATACAAGAGATGGTCAGAGACTGCAGACATGATACAAGAGATGGTCAGAGACTGCAGACATGATACAAGAGATGGTCAGAGACTGCAGACACAATACAAGAGATCAATGCAGAGAGAACAGGCAAAAAATAAATACATTCACATTTTATTATTATTTACAGTATATTATTGTATTATAATACATAAGTTAGCTTTTTTTAAAAGAAAGAAATCCATCACAGAGGGGCTGAAATGGTGAGAAAGAGGGGCTATAATGGTAAGAGAGAGAGAGAAAAGGGGGCTGCAATGATGAGAGATAGAGAGAGAGAGGGGCTGCAATAGAGACAGAGAGAGAGAGAGAGAGACAGAGAGACAGAGGGGCTGCAATAGAGACAGAGAGACAGAGAGAGACAGAGAGAGAGACAGAGAGAGAGACAGAGAGAGAGACAGAGAGAGAGAGAGACAGAGAGAGAGAGAGAGAGAGAGAGAGAGAGGGGGCTGCAATAGAGACAGAGAGAGATAGACAGGGAGAGAGAGAGGCTGCAATAGAGACAGAGACAGAGAGACACAGAGAGAGAGAGAGAGAGAGAGACAGAGAGAGAGAGAGAGACAGAGAGAGAGAGACAGAGAGAGAGAGAGAGAGAGAGAGAGAGAGAGACAGAGAGAGGCTGCAATAGAGACAGAGAGAGAGAGAGAGAGAGGGGGGGGCTGCAATAGAGACAGAGAGAGACAGAGAGAGAGACACAGAGAGAGGGGGGCTGCAATAGAGACAGAGAGAGACAGAGAGAGAGAGAGAGAGAGAGAGGGGCTGCAATAGAGACAGAGAGAGAGACAGAGAGAGAGAGACAGAGAGAGAAAGAGGGGCTGCAATAGAGACAGAGACAGACAGAGAGAGAGGGGCTGCAATGGCGGGAGGGAGAGAGAGGGGCTGCAATGGCGGCAGGGGGAGAGAGGGGGACTGCAATGGCGGGGAGGGGGGAGAGAGGGGGGCTGCAATGGCGGGAGGGGAGAGAGAGGGGCTGCAATGGCGGGAGGGAGAGAGAGAGGGGCTGCAATGGCGGGAGGGAGAGAGAGGGGGCCTGCAATGGTGGGGGGGGAGAGAGGGGGGCTGCAATGGTGGGGGGAAACTGGTCCCCAACCAGTTAAGCGCAGGCAGATTTTTTTTTTTTTTAAATGACACTTTTTTGGGGCATTTAAAAGGTAGGTGCAAGGGGGGGGGTTGACCATGGAATGGTGAGAGAGAGAGAGAGACATTGATTATACAGTCCAGATTACAATTTGCAGAGGCAGCAAAGGAGACAGAGGGAGGGGGGGCCTGGGGGGTGCACCATTATATGATATAACGGTGCATCCCCCGGGCCCCCCCTCCTCCCTCTGTCAGTCACCTTCCTTTTTGCTGCCCCTGTTGTACACTGTATAATAATCTCAGAGAGAAGGGGCGGGGGGTGCACCATTATATCATATGGTGAGAATCAGAGTGATTAGAACATATAAATGCAGGCCTAGCCTAGTTCACCTGGCTGCTGCTGCTGGCTTGACCGACCACTTGACCTGGGCTGGACCTGTCCTTGGCTGCCTTGCCACTGCTGCCAATCGTGTCTAAGCACTGTCTGACACGCACGAGCTCCAAGGGTGGCCTGGCAGGGTGGCGCGGACGGTGAACTCCTATGTTCCCTTACCCTGCAGGAGAAAGTGGGCGGTACTGGCGCGCACCGCACGGGAGGATGGGATGACGCCGGTCACGTTCTGCTTGGCTCCTCCCCTCCCTCAGACTCGTGACACGCTCTCTCCACTCCTGGTCAGTGACAGTGAGTGAGTCACGCCCGCGGGAAGGAATTGGAAAGTGCGGCACTGACTGCAGCGGCGAGCATGGCGGCCGCAACCCCCGCCGGCGGCCGGCCCGCCGCTGCTTTTACCGCGACAGGCGACACACACTGTACTTGACACTGACTAGAGGCATAGGGCAGCAGGCAGGCATCCTCCAATGCAGTATACACAATTGTAAAGTGCGGCCGCGTCTGTGGCCTAGTTGATTGATTTGACTGACAGGCAGCCGGCCTACCGGGAATTTTCCCGGTATCCCGGTAGGCCAGTCCGGCCCTGGTGGCTACTGGGTTGTTGTTTGATATGGGAAAAACGTTTACACAAAGTACACATACCAAGACAATATCTGAGTACTTAGAACAGTGTTTCTCATCCTTTTTTCAGTCAAGGCGTCCATAAAAAATTATGTAAAATTATGTAAAAATTAATACTTAAAGTTTTATATTATGCAGCATCATTCACACACGTAGGACTCCCAACATTAGAGGTGATATATTATTACAAAGCAATTAGTGTTTCTTTTCTCCTTCAGTTCTCTCCCTTTTTTAGCCAATGTGACCCCAGTATTGACAGAGAGGGGCTGAGGAGGAACAAACAAGGAAATCCTCAGGTGTCCAAAGTCCTCCTTATCAATTTATGACGTCAGCGATTGTTAGGACACTAGCAGCTGGTCTTCAATGTGCCCAAGTTTGTAATACTGCACAATAAAAACAATAAAAACCTGTGGCTTTGTATAAAAAAAAAAGGCAATCTTTACTCACCATCCAGCTTGTTGACAATTTTAGTACTGAAAGGTGGGCTTTTAAGTGGGTTTGACTCGTAGTGGTCGAGTAAAGAGTTAGCTAATATCTGTAATTTAATAATTTATACTCAACTTGGGGCATTGTGATGAGCTATGCAAATATACAAACTGCAGGTATAGGTTAGTCTATGAAAATAATGCAAAAAATAGTAGCAGCATAAAATTCTGAGAAAATTAGCTGGTGAGGTTTGCGTACAATGCCTTTTGGAAGAAGTAGATGATACAGTAGAGGTAGTCAAAGGAGACTAATGCTGTGTACACACGACCGTTTTTCATGAATTTTTTCAAAATTTAGAACATGCTCTATTTTTTCTCAATGCTTTTCACGTTGACGTTTTTTATGTCGTGAAAAATGGTCGTGTGTAGGCTTTAACGACGGGGAAAAAATGTGCATGCTCAGAAGCAAGGTATGAGAAGGGAAATTTGCATAATCAAGCCCAAAGCGTGGCACCATTCGAATGGAACTTCCCCCTTATAGTGCCGTTGTACGTGTTGTACGTCACCGCGCTTTGCTCAAGCATTTTTTTTCACGATCGTGTGTATGCAAGGCATGCTTGACAAGAATCATGTTGAGAAAAACATCGTTTTTTCCATGACATTAAAAACGGTCGTGTGTACGCATCATCAGAGTAAAGGAAGAAAAATCTGAAGATCACACTATTTTTACCTTGAAGTTCTAGGAAAGGAGAGAGAGACAGAGCTGGTCTTGTGTGACCAAGAAAAGTATATTAAATATTAGGGCCTGGATGTTTTTTACTGATTTGCAGTGCTAATATTTTGAAAGCTAAAAACATTGTCATTGTTAACATTGTGTTTCAATCAAGTGGGGATAGACATTAGAACTTTCCATGTAGTTTCAGGCCAGGCACAGCATGTGTGGGTTGGCTTTAAAAGGACCCATTGGACTGGTGGGAGCTAGGCTACAGTGGGTAGAGGTAGGCAGTATAATGCTAGTTAAGGAAATTAAATGCAACCACTCTTCTGTTCAAGTTATTGAAATAAGGTTAGCTAACGTTCAATTGGGAAATATTTTTCAAAATAAGTGGACAGATGCGCAAACTGCTTCATATATGGAAATATTATTTTCCACAAGGTATGTCTTCAGTATTCAAAGTATTTCAAAGGTTTTAGACTGATCTGATGCAGCTCTCTTTTTAAACAATGATTTTATTCATTGAATGCAGAGATGTTTTCCTTAGCTGTGAATATTGTGGAGTTTCTACCTTAAAGAGAAACTACAAGTTTAATGTGTTCAGTTTTTCAAATACCGTATATCAGAAAGTTATATTATGCCATGTAAATTGGCTTTAAAAGACATACATTCCATTAATCTCTGCTGTTTGTCCCATGTTGATTGACTTGTTCTGGTCTTAAAAGTTATATATAAGGATTTAATTGTGTAATGCATATACTAGTGGTGTTGGGCCACTGTTCTGGCGAGGAAAAGTTTGTCAAATTGCATGTCAAATCGCCGCCTATTGCCGACAACAACACTATCCAAATTGGTGCGGCGCCAACTTTGCGGCCCCGCACAGATTCCCAAAAGGAGTTCCTGCCCTTCTTTTGGTGACTGTGTATGATTTGAATATACATCTGTGCATGAACCCGCAAAGATGTCTGTCAAATCCCCCCCTGAAGTCGGACTGAAATTCCGGTTTGAAATCATGCGAGTTCGGCTGAACTCACACGATTTCAGACTGGCCCTCAGTGTAAACGTGAGCTAAAGCCGAACTCCAGGCACATTTTTGTAAAGCCTTATTTTTTTTAAACTCCCCTTTAACCACTTGAGCTTTACCCCTTCATAACCAGGCAATTTGTGTCAATATGGCACTGTGTGGATTTACCTGACAATTGCGCGGCCATGCAATGCTGTACCCAAATAAAATTGATGTTCTTTTTTCCCACAAACAGAGCTTTCTTTTGGTGGTAATTGATCCCCTCTGCAGTTTATATTTTTTGCACTATAAACAAAAATATTCAGACAATCTTGTAAAAAAATATATATATATTTCTCACTTTCTGCTATAAAACATATAAAAATGTAATTTCTTCATCAATTTATGCCAATATGTATGCTGCTACATATTATTGGGAAAAAAATAAATCCCAATACGTGTACATTAATAGATTTGTACACAAGTTATAGCACCTAAAAACCATGGGATATATTTATGTAATTTTTATTTTATTTTATTTTTTCTAACATTGGTGGTGATTAGTGATTTTTAGCAGGACTGTGATGTTGTGGCGGACAAATCTGACAAGAAATTATACTTTTTGGGGACCAGTGACATCAATACAGTGATAAGTGCTAAACAAAATTGCATTGTCACTGTACAAATGATACTGGCAGGGAAGGGGTTAACATCTGGGGTGATCAATGGGTTAAATGTGTTCCCTATGAGTGCTTTCTTACTGTGCAGGATATGCTTTAAGGCTGCATTCACATCTAGGCGGCAAGTAACGCCGCATACGCAGCTTTACTTGCCGCGCTTCGATTCATTTTTTTTTTTTTTTTACAAATCTCCCCATTGATGTCTATGACCGAACGCCAATGTCGCTTGAAAAAAAGGGTCCGGGCATTCGGCGTTTCAGAGATGTGAACCATCTCTATAGACATCAATGGGATTTTTCCCCTCCGGCGGCATGAGCGTCGCGCGGCAGGCGTTTTGTCGCCTAGATGTGAATGGAGCCTAACTAAAGTAAAACAGATATCCGTGTTTTTGCTTAGCAGAAACTCAAGATCTCTATTTTTCCCTCTGACAGAATGGCGGTCTGCCTTGTTTAAATAGGCAGACCGCCATTCTGTCACTCCTCAGAACTATTGCCAGGTCCTGGCAGACATTGTGTCCGCTGGATCCACTTATTAGCTTCCACTGTGTCCAATCACAGCGGGAGTGGGTTTCCGGTGTTGCGCGCGTGCGTCTCAGACCCTGTGCACAAAATCACGTACCTGTATGTGATTTCACACAGGAGGGCCCCCCTGTCGCAGTATATCTGCATGTGGTGGTCCAGTTAATGAGCAAGTCCTTCCCTAGTTGGATAGTTTGTTTGCAGGTGTTTGTTTCCTCTAATTGTTGCTGCTCCTGCAGTGATGTAAAATGTGGAGATAGTGCCTCTTTACATGCCAACTGTGGGTTCGTCCCAGTGCTCTTGGGAGTAAGGGAGCAGGACACCCTTGACCACCAAAGATGTAGTGCTGTGTTATTTTAGCATGGTTCTCCTGCAGGCTGCATAGCTGGTCATTCATGGTGGTGGTTTGGAGTTGTCCCAGTAACTGGAGAGCAAATCCCACTGCTGCCAACCCATATGGAAGAAAAATATATTTCCAATATATTTATTTAAAAAAATTATATATTTTAAATATATTTACAATATATTGGCCTACGCGAATATATTTTTACATCTATTCCAAAAATGTAAATTCAAATATATTTTCCAAAGGCATATATTTTAAAATATATTTTTTTCAATATATTTGACATATATTTTTGAGCATCTAAAAAAATGCATTTAAACATATATTTTTAAATATACTTGTAAAGGCATTCCAAAATATAATTTAAATGCATTTTCCCAAAGACATATATTGAAAAATATATTTTTTAAATATATTCTTCAGATTTTTTTCAACATATATTTTTACATATATTTGTAAATGTGTTCCAAAAATATAATTTTAATATATTTTCCAAAGGCATATATGTGAAAATATATGTTTGAAAATATATTGTCCAGATATTTTTGAACATATAAAAAAATGCATTCAAACATATATCTTTAAATATACTTGTAAATGCATTCCAAAAATATAATTTAAATATATTTTACAAAGCTATATATTAGAAAATATATTTTTAAAATATGTTTTTCTGAAAATATTTAATGTCTAATAAAGACATTTCAACATATATTTTGTCTGATATTTTTGTAACTATGTCATAGATAACATTCTGAATACATTTATAAGAGACCCACTACCATTTTAAAATGGCTTGTTTTACTCTTTTAAAAAAATTAAAAAAAAATAAAAGATTCAAATAAAATATATTTTTTTTATAAGATTTTAAGCACATAATCCATTCAATACAAAGCAGATAAACCTCTCGCATCCACTTTCCATTCCCAAAGAATTTTTGTATAAGTCATTCTGAATTGAGAACGCTTGTCGGCGGACCAGCAAGTACAGTTATATTGATTTATTGATTGACCTGAATGAATGAGAACCTTCACCGACATCCACCTCCACAGTCCAAGGGTCTTGTCTGCTTACAGAGTACAGAGAGAAACTCTGGATATAAATCTTCAATGTTCTGTTTAATCCATGAATCAGAAGTTGCACTATTATTACCAAACTCGCTCATCAGTGTCTTTATGGACCTTGCTTTGTGCACTGGTGGGCAGTCATGTTGGAACAGGAAGGGGCCATCCCCAAACTGTTCGCACAAAGTTGGGGGCATAACATTTTCCCAAAATGTCTTGGTATGCTGACGCCTTAAGAGTTCCCTTCACTGGAACTAAGGAGCCAAACCCAACCCCTGAAAAACAGCCCCACACCATAATCCCCCCCCCCCCCCCCACACACACACACCATAATCCACCAAATGATTTGGACCAGTGCACAAAGCAAGGTCCATAAAGACATGGATGAGTGGGTTGGGGTGGAGAAACTTGACTGGCCTACACAGAGTCCTGACCTCAACCTGATAGAACACCTTTGGGATGAATTTGTGTGGAGACTGTGAGCCAGGCCTTCTCATCCAACATCAGTGCCTGAACTCAAAAATGTGCTTCTGGAAGAATGGTCAAACATTCCCATAAGACAGCCTTCTCAGAGGAATTGAAGCTGTTATAGACTGGCATGCTATTAAAACTCATGTGCGTGTAAAGGCAGGCCGTCCCAAAACTTTTTGGCAATATAATATATATTGTATATATACTGTATATTCTTTTTATACTAAGTCCAGTCCATTGTTTGGACTTCGTACCTGCCGAAGGGTAATTCCAGCAGCAAAAGTTCCCCCGCACAAATTAAAATCAGTCAGCAGCTACACAAAGGGGGTTATTTACTAAAGGCAAATCCACGTTGCACTACAAGTTCAAACTACAAATTCAAAGTGCACATTGAAATTGCAAGGAAAGTGCACTTGGAAGTGCAGTCGCTGTAGATCTGAGGGGGCATGGAAAAATAAAAAAAACAGCATTTTTAGATCTTGCACATGATTGGATGATAAAATCAGCAGAGCTTCCCCTCATTTCAGTTCTACCCCTCAGATTTACAGCGCCTGCACTTACAAGTGCACTTTCAGTGCAATTTCAAATGCACTTTGCACTTGTAGTTTGCGCTTGTAGTGCAAAGTGGATTTGCCTTTAGTAAATAACCCCCCATACTGTACACATACTGCAGCTGCTGACTTAATATTAGGACACTTACCTGTCCTGGAATCCGGCGATGTTGGTATATCCAGCCAATGTTTCCATTGGCTCTCGGGTGCTGCTGCCTCCATTGCCTATATATAGGGACAATTCACACCACATGCAGCCCAGTGCGTTTTTTTTTTTGTCTGCATGGAAAGTAAGTTTATATGGTTTTCAATGGCATAATTCACACTAGTGCTTGCAGTTCCAGAAAAAAAAGTAGAGCATGCTGCATTTTTCCTGCACTGGACTGTAATGGAACACTGTAAAGCACATCAAAAAACGAACACAATGCACACTGAACACACTGGAAACACACATGTCCTTATCTAAGGTTAAGAAAAAAAAGAGGGGAAAATGCACTGGAATGCTTTAAAAACACACCAAACATACCCTGGAATGCATCAAAAACGCACATGCAGAAAAGCATTGGCAAAGTAGGGGGGGGGGGGGGGGGAATAGGCAAATAAGTGGAGCTTCCACTTTTGGGTGGAACTCGCTTTAAATGTCATATCCCTGCCCAAGCTGCACTGCCAATGCTAGGCTGTGCTGGAAGATAATATGTAAGTGATGAGAGCTGCATTCTTGTGCGTGTATATATATATATATATATATATATATACTGTGTGTGTATATATATATATATATATATATATATATATATATATACCGTATTTGCTGGCGTATAAGGCGACCAGGCGTATAAGACGACCCCTAATTTTACAGTTTTTTAACGTTTTTTTTTGCCCTGTACTCACCGTATAAGACGACCCCCGTTCCGATACTTCATATTTCTTCCTTCTGGAGCCATATACTTCTTCATTCTTACTGGGACTGGAGCCAATCACGGCGAGCGATGTATTCTATTAATGAATACAAAGCCTGCTTGGATTGGCAGAGGTTGTAACATCATCAGCCCGTGCATCTCTGACTCTCAAAGCCAATCCGAGCAGGCTACTGTATGTAGGCACTCGGATTGGCAGAGGTTGTTACCCCAATCTGAGCAGGCTCTGTATTCATTTGAATACATCGCTCACCGGGATTGGCTCAGCGGTATATACTGTATGTAGCCGAAGCTACATGCGATATTACCGCACATCCAGCAGGCATCCGAGCAGCTGACCCGGTGTATAAGATGACCCCTGCTTTTTGCCCAGTTTTTTAAGTGTAAAAGGTATAGTCTTATACACCAGCAAATACAGTATATATATATATATATATATATAAACATATATATATATATATATTTATACATATATATTATATATATATATATATATATATATATATATATATATCTCAGATATACTGTGTGTGTGTGTGTGTATATATATAGGGTGACCAGACATCCCCGGTTTCAGGGGACAGTCCCTGATTAAGGACACTGTCCCTAGACCAAGTCTGTCCCCAGTTTTGTCCCCATTGGATTTGAACAGGGGCTGGGGCAATTTCAAAGACAGTCAGTGCAGAATTAAAAAAATAATAATTCTGAATTACACCCCCCTACTCTGTCGCTCCTACTAGCTTGGGGGGGGGGGGGGATTTTTTCCATTACCTGTGCCCCTTTCTGATGATCATGTGTTGGTCGGAGCAGAGGGAATATTTCTTCAGTTTCAGGTGCATTCCATTCAGCTCCGCTTCCATGTTTTTCTGCCTTGGCTCAAGTCCCGGACAGCTGCCTGCCTGCTTATCTTCCTCCGCTCCCCACCAAGCAGTAGCGGGGACCCGGAGTGTAAGACTTGGCAGGCTGTGTGGTGGGCGGCTGCAGCGATGGGCAGAGAGACGCTGATTGCCGCCATTACTAGTAAAAAAAAATGTGTCCCTGGATTTTTTTTAAAAAATCTGGTCACCTTAGTATATATATATATATATATATATTATATATATATATATATATATATATATACACACACACATACACATAGAGTATATCTGATATATATATTATACACACACACATGTACCAGAATGAAGATACAAAATATATATATAGAATGCATCTCCCATCACTTACTTACATGTATAAATATTTTTTCATTTCTTTTATCTCATTCTTTTTATTGGGATGTGAGTCTGATTTCTGTGCCTTCGATCTTATAATATGTGAATTCAGCCCTGGGGAAACTCTTTAAATGAGACTGCAATGATAATACAGGAAACAATACAGGAGGTGTGTGACAGGAAGTGAGCAGTGGGAAC